>JBBBDQ010000131.1:720000-917500 GCA_037127315.1 Ascarosepion bandense | reverse complement strand
GATTTAAATTTAACACGCGATGTCCGTGGAAGTTAAAAATCATGTTTGGATAGTATTTTTGAATTTATCAAGAGCATAATATCAATAGACAAAAATTACATGAAGATGAAAAAATTCAAATGGAAGTTTAAATAAAAAAAAAAATCAAACAAGCATTAGAAAATACTTCCTAAATTAAATTCACAAGCATTTTTTTACCATTCATAGACACTAAAAAATATTTTCAACAAAACCGCCGTTAAAATTAGTCATAGTTGTTTTAAGAACATAGATATTTCACAACATAATAATGTGATATCAAATAAATACTTGGCCGCCTAAATAATAAGTTACCCCACCACTAATAATAGTGACCCTTTAAAAATATTTGCAACTGCCGAAAATATAAGACCTTCCCACTAAATGACCAGTGTATGCCCGAAAGCATTATTTATAGAGATCGCATCCATTCGGATGACGATGTTAAATTTTATTTTGGATCCACAGCAAGTAAGTGGAAATCAGTCAGTTAAGTGCCATACGTGATACACGCGACTAACTGGGCATAAGTTTTTTCCCGCAGTAGGTTGTCATTACTTCCTGCGTTAGACTGGTTGCCAACTAAGGCTATAGAACCCAACCTGTCCTGTTATTTGACCCATAGCTGGAGGGAAGAGGCGGATTAATACCTTTCCTAAGTGAATGCAACGAATTCAACTCCGGGTCTCCGAGTTCTCGTTCCGAGTCGATATCCACTGCACCACAATGCACATCCTGGAAATATCATTTCAATAACCATATGCTGTCTGTAAACGATAGTAAATACAGAAGAAGCACCGCTTGATCTATATATTATTAACAATTAAAAAACAACAACCCAATTATTACAAAAAATATCGTTGTTAAAACCAAACCTTATAATGGAAAAGGAGAACGAGTAACTTATGTCTTTTAGAAAACCTTATAATAGTGGAATAATACCAGACGACCTATGCAAGTCGATATTTATAGCACTGCCGAAGAAACCAGGTGCAAACGAGTGCAAACGACACAGAACTATCAGCTTAATGAGTCACATTACAAAACTGATTTTCAGAATCCTGATAAATAGAGCGAGAAGCAGACTCAGGCCAGAGATAGGACAGGACAGGAACAGTGCGGGTTCGTCAAGGGCACTGGAACAAGGAACGCCATATTTATGATTAGGATGCTCTCCGAAAGGGCAATACAAATGAAGAAGGACTTGTACCTATGTTTTATTGATTATGCGAAGGCATTCGACAAAATACGACACAAAGAATTGATGGAGATACTCAGTAGCCTCGACATTTTTCGGAAAGACATCAGAGTAATCAAGAAACTCTACTGGCAGCAAACTGCCTGCATACGGAAAGGTAACGGTTTCAGCAGATTTACAAAGATAGAAAGAGGCGTAAGACAAGGATGTATCTTTTCACCGGATCTGTTCAACTTGTACACCGAGAATATTTTGAGGACCCTAGATGATTCGCCAGGATTTGTTATTGGAGACCACAACTTGAACTACATAAGGTATGCAGATAATACAGTGCTGATTGCAGACACGGAAAGAAAACTACAAGACCTCCTACAGAAGGTAGCTGTGGAGAGTGACAAAAATGGACTACAAATAAACTTTAAGAAAACTGAATGCATGGTCATCAGCAAAAAGAGCAACCCGAAATGCCAAATACAGGTGGGAGATACCAGAATCAAGCAAGTACAAAAAATTAAATACATAGGAAGTGTTATAACAGGAGATGGAAAGTGTGACACAGAGATCCGAAGGCGAATTGACATGGCAAAGGACGCGTTCCAGAAGCTGAGTAAAGTACTAACACACAGGAAAATTTCACTAGAAACAAAGAAAAGAGTGCTGAATTGCAATGTGATGTCAGTTCTTCAATACGGCAGTGAATGCTGGACAATATCATCGAAAATGAGGACAAAACTTGAAGCAGCGGAAATGTCGTTATACAGAAGAATGCTGCGGATATCGTGGACCGAGCATGCGAGCAACGATGAGGTGTTGGAAAGAATGGAAACGAAAAGGAAATTAATAGTGAGCATCAGGAAGAGACAACTGAAGTTCCTAGGACATGCAATGAGGAAGGAGGGCTTGGAGAACCTGATACTGACAGGCCAGATAGAAGGAAAAAGAAACAGAGGAAGGCAGCGGATAACATATTTGCAGGGCCTGATCAGGTGGATGACGGAACGGGGGTTGCGAGGTGTAACAGGATAAAACATACTAAGAACCACCAGGGATAGGGAGACGTGGAGAACCATGATCGCCTACATCCTGATGGGACAGTGCACATAGAAAAAGAAGAATTTTAAATCCAGTGGCGATTCTACTGGGAGGCCAGAAGGAACCACCCACTCCCCAATTTTGGCTGGTCTCTCGGTTTTATAAGATTTAAAAATTTATGAAACTAATCAGTCTCGTATTTTGATAAGATTTGATCTTCAGCACTTTTCCCTCTGTTTTGTTTTTGTTTTTTTTTTCATTTAGCTTTTTAAGGATACATAGAGAGACCAGTTTGAAAGAAAACTAAACAAAATAAAACAACCAAATAGATAGAAACAGGCATGTTGTTAGAACGGCAAAGAGACTTAATAGTCATATTTTCGAACTTAAGGAAGACGTTAATTAAAAATAATGTCTCCAACTTGATATGTAGATAGATAGGTAGTCAATGATTTATGGCCGAGTGAAAGAATTGGTCAATAATTTTAGAAAAAAATCGTTTTGCAACCTTTTAGCGAATCGGTCAGTCAAAAAAGAGCAATAAAATATCAACCCCCAAAATAATCAGTCATTCACAAAAATCACAAGTATCAACTTATGGGATACATATTTTTTTTATTAAAATAAGCACAGGAAAAAACAATAGAACATTCTAGATAAATTGGATCAAAACAGCAGTAGAATTTAGATTACATTTTTATATTTCTCAACCAATCAGCTAAAAACTTAGAATAAGAACATTCTAGAAAAATAGGCTTGGAAGTAAATTAATACAAAAATATTTAGGCCCCAAACAAAATAGTAAAATAATAAATCTGATTGGTCAGTAAATGTTTTCACACCCTAATGTTAGGAAGATTAGTTGATCCCCTATTAATGTATATAATACACACAGAAAGAAAGGTCAGTCATCAAGCAGTCACCCAGCAGGCCATTAAGTCCGCATGACACCGTATACTTTGCCGGCCATGTCATTTCTTCCATGCCAAAAGTTCGTGACCTCGCTCCAAGGACCTTAAAAGAAAAGCCGACAAAACTTTCTTTCAGCAACGCGACACGCTGCCGCCAACTGAATGTAAGTAGGAAAGGCTTATTTACAGACTTTGCTAATGCAAACTCATACAAGTTTTTGGACAAAAAATTAACTTCTTGCCAAGTTTATATTTCTCAAAAAGGCAATTTTAGAATCATGTATTTTGTTGGTTTCTACATACCATTTTATTTGTCACAAAATAAATTGTTTGTTGTTGAATGTCCGTTGTAATTTATTCCTTCACTTTGCGCGATTGCAAAATAGAGTGTTGTATTTGTGGGGGAAATAATCAACATACAACCCAGCAAATACCAAATCCCCCACAAACTAAAATTGTAATACCAGCGGTCAGGGTAATAAAAAATATTCTTTTACTTCACCTTTTAAATACAAAATCATGACGGTTAAAATATTTGGTAACAAAAAGAAAAAACGAAGAAAAATAAATTAACATACATAATTTTGTTGTTTTTTTTTTTGTTATTTTATTTTATTTTTTTTACATATCTCTTTTAGATTAACACAAACCCAAGTTAGCATACATGCTATATTTCTTCGATTTTACTTATTTCTCTATATTTCAAGAGAAGTTAATGTAAATTATTTTGCATCAATATTCAAAGAAATTTACTTCTTAAAGAACAGAGTCCATTTATGCTCCTACTAGCTCAAAAATATAAGCTTGATCGAATGGCTGGACTCGGGGTATAGTCAGTAACTGGATAATTAACAGACGGCTAATTCATTCACTAGGCTGACTGCGAATGCCCATTGCATAAATTACTACTAAGAATACGTACCGGCCACTCATTTTCTATAGTAGGTACATCCACTCCTTTTCTCTTTAACTAACTTTTAAATTGATTTTTTTTTTAAATAGAAAAGTTTTCTTGAAACTTTTTTTTAGTTTTAATTGAAAGCTAAATTATTAAATCTATTTCCAGTAAGCAAAATACTCTGGTGTATTTCAAATAGGAATTATATTGATTGGAATCTAAAATTTTGAGATTTAAATTGTTTTTTAATTTTTGGGCCATTTTTTAGCAATCGAGAAATTTGTAAACAAAAGTTAATTCTCGGGTTTAAAAACTTTGCAAAAATGTAATATACATCTGTGACACGTTATTTTTGGAAAGTTCACAAAATTTAATGTTGAATTAGTCGGTTTTACAAATGTATTACTTATTTATAGCATGGAATTTATACTAAAAGTATTTCTTAATCACAGAATTTTTATCTTTCTGATCTTTCCCATATGATTTGACATTTGACAACGGACAGATGCGAGATAAACGAAGTGTCTATGGTGATCACAAGTAACATATTTGTTCAAATTTTTTCCCTGTAAGGGGAAGAAACCGTGAAACACATGACCTTTTAATGTGCACACAAAAATTACCATACAAAAAAGAACAAAATCAAATACACAAAAAAATTTAAAATTACTTAAAAAATACAAAGGCTCGATGATTTATATTAAACTTTTCAGTGCTTGATTAGTAAATATAGTCTTCACTTAATAACTAAAACTAACGTCTACAAATTTTCGAAATATTTTTTAAAAAAGTTTTGAAACTTTATAAATTGTTATAATTAAAAAGAAATGAAAAATTATTTTAATTTTCATTATTAATCAAAAAACTTTTTCTTCAATCTATAATATCCTTAATTTATATTATTTATTAAAGCAATTAAAAGCTTATCTAGTTAAATAATGTCAGAGTTTTATTGCATTTTTTTTATTTTACTGTTGGAAGCAGATTTTTTGGAGTAGATAGACTAAACTATCGCCCGGTTCACACTCCACCCACATCTATTGAACGGGTGAAGAGGCTCATCCCTTGTTTCCTGTTTAGGATGCGGTTTCCGGTTTTCTCTTTTCCAATCTTTTCACTCTTTTCCTTTATTTTTTTTTCAATTGGAGTAGATAGACTAAACTATCGCCCGGTTCACACTCCACCCACGTCTATTGAACAGGTGAAGAGGCTCATCCCTTGTTTCCTGTTTAGGATGTGGTTTCCGGCTTTCTCTTTTCCATTCTTTTTACCCTTACGTAGCCCCCTGCGCATCAGTGGCGTTACCGCCTTGCTTGGGGTGATATGATTAAAAAAAAAAAAAAAAAAAAAAAGAGTCAAATGATTGAAAAAATTATAGATGATTTATATTTCTTAATGAGTCCTGCATTTAACTAATAAAACCAATTTGGCCCACAAAATGTAATTTCTTGAAATTTCATGAATTTAAATGGAGGGTGGTAACAGATGTAAAAAGACAATACATTTTTACCAATAATTATAAAAATAAAATTTTAAAATAATTTAATTCATTTGTGAACAAGTCCTAAAAGTTTCATTAAAATCCGAAATTATATTAATTTTTGTAAGAATTTCCAAATTAATGTATTTTTCACCAGAAAACAACTGAGTTATGTAATATTACATTTTCCACTGTAAACTTTACCCGCTAATGAAAATCAAAACAGAAATTTTTTTACCCAAAATTTCGAACGTGTTAGAAAGGATTAAATAATTTTAAAAAAATAATTAAAAAATACTTTCATTGTTAACGTCTTCCTTCAGATATGAAAATATGACTATTAAGTCTCTTTCCCTCTCTAACAACATGTCTGTTTCTATTTGGTTGTTTTATTTTGTTTATTTTTCTTTCAAACTGGTCTCTCTATGTATCTTAAAAAGCTAAATGAAAAAAAAAAAAAACAGAGGGAAAAGTGCTGAAGATCAAATCTTATCAAAATACGAGACTGATTAGTTTCATAAATTTTTAAATCTTATAAAACCGAGAGACCAGCCAAAATTGGGGAGTGGGTGGTTCCTTCTGACCTCCCAGTAGAATCGCCACTGGATTTAAAATTCTTCTTTTTCTATGTGCCCTGTCCCTTCAGGACGTAGGCGATCATGGTTCGCCACGTCTCTCTATCCATGTTGGTTCTTAGTATGTTTTATCCTGTTACACATCGCAACCCCCGTTCCGTCATCTACCTGACCAGGCCCTGCAAATATGTTATCCGCTGCTTTCCTCTGTCTCTTTTTCCTTCTATCTGGCCAGTCAGTATCAGGTTCTCCAAGCCCTCCTTCCTCATTGCATGTCTCAGAAACCGAGCGGCGATGGCCTGTTTCAAGTAATATATAAAAAGCAATAAAAAAATAAGCTAAAATGTGAGGACAAATGACCATGACATCATACACCTGCAAAAACAGAAAATACGCATGCGTGCATACATCTACACAAATGCGAAAAACTTTGAAAAATATAAAAAAAAATTTAGATTTAAAATATTAACAGTAAATTGCGAAATACCCCTGAAGAGTGAACGGAAAAATCTGCCTACGAAACTTTGGAGTTGGAATTCTGAAAGTAACGTCAATCAGCTATGTGAGTATCTTTTACTTATATTCTAAATAGAAAAACAAAACAAGATTTCAATCACTGCAAAGATCTTTTTCGCTTTATTTTATCCCAGACATTGAACCCTCAGCCTCGAATGTCTCCGTTCGGTGTTCTGTCTTTGTTATTTTTCCCAACTGAATAAATTCACATGCAAATGCTTCTTCACGGACGCAATCCGTTGAAATGGCAGACGCTATTTGAACATTATGTTTTGTATTTGTTCAGACTGCAAATGTTTAAATGAGGTTCTGCGCCTGCGCAATTATATGAGGATGGAGCGGGAATAAAGTAAGTCATCGGTAGAGGAAGGTAGAGAAGATGAATAGGACAATAAAATTAACTGTATGCAGTAGAAAGGAAAAAAAAAAGAAAAAAGAAAGATATTGAAAACATTAAATAAACAAAAAGAAACATTGGAGTTAAATCAAGGAAAGTATAAAATTGTAAACCAAAGTTATAAAAAGAAGGAAAATAAAGAAAATTTTAAAATAAGACAAAATTTTAGAAAAAAATAACGAAATAAATAAACAAAAGTAGAAGGAAGGAAAAAGATGAACGAAATAAAGAAAAGGCAAGAAAGAAACAAAATAATAATAAAAAAATCAGAACAAATAAAACGAAAGATTAAGAAGAGCAAAAAAGGGAAGAAAAAGAAGAATAGCAGCAAAGAATGAGAAAGAGAATGTTTAATGAAGGAAATAAGGAAAAGGTAACACGAATAAAGAAAAGAAAGACGATAACGAAAAAAAGAAAGAAAGAAAAAGAGAAAGAAAAAAAGAACAAAAAAAGAAAAAGAAAGAAGGAAAGAAGAGGAAGAGAAAGAAGAAAAGGGGAAAATGAAAAAGGAAGAAAAGTGAAAAAAGAAGAGTGAGAAGAAATCGAAAAAATTAACGACGTCAAAAGAACAGAGGTAAACGTCTTGAAGAAAAAGAATTAATCTAAGATTAACCGTTATTCATCCTACATATCCTCATAGACTGCACTTTTTACCTCATCCTCATCCTTGTATGCTCGTACAACAACTTCATTCTGTAAACTACTGCTTTGAGTGGCTCTTGGAGTTGCATTTTGTGAAAAACATATTTTTTAAATTGGCGCAAAGGTAGGGCGATAAAAGAAACAGAAAAATAAAAACAAGAACGGAAACCGCCGTGAGTTTAAGAATATATTAGTTTGAATAGATCAACACCCTTTTTTTATTCTATATAAAATTCCCCTAGTATACGGTCCATGAGTTTCCTGGGGTCGAGAGTGACTGAATGATCTGGTGATAAGAACGTTGGTACATATATGACTACTAACGTTGAATGCTGGACAATACCATCAAAGATGAAGGAAAAACTTGAAGCAACTGAAATGTGGTTCTACAGAAGGGTGCTGCGAATATCATGGATCGAGCATGTGAGCAATGATGAGGTCTTGGGAATGATGGAAACAAAAAGAAAATTAATACTGAGCATCAGGGAGAGAGAGCTGAAGTTCCTGGGACACGCAATGAGGAAGGAGGGCTTGGAGAATCTGATACTAACTGGCCAGATAGAGGGGAAAAGAGACAGGGAAAAGCAACGAATAACATATTTGAAGGACCTAATCAGGTGGATGACGGAACGAGGATTGCATGGTGTAACAGGAGAAGGCGTGCTCAGAGGTACCAGGGATAGAGAAAAGTGGAAGGCCATGATCGCCTACGTCCTGAAGGGACAGGGCACATAGAAGAAGAAGAAGAAGAAGAAGAAGAAGATATGAACGTAAGAGAAGAAACTATGAAGTGAAATAAATGTGGCGTATAGATAACAATAAAAAACAAAACAAATGACAGTAACGAATGTCTCAAAAGAAGCAAGCTGAACACAAAATTAGGTTTTTATGAGTCAAAATTATTGTTTTAAAAATTACGATGCTCACTTGAAAATTCGAAACAACGTGAAAATATATTTTCAACAGTAATATATGCAGTAAGTGTTATTGATTCAATTTGGGATCCAGTTTATATTCTTTTCTTTTCTTTTTTTATTTATTTTACATTTTGTTTTGATAGAGGATCATTTTTGCTTATGTCCGTTCACTCTACTGCTGCTGGTACCATGTAACCCAGTGCTACAATTGGCATCTAAACCGGCTCCTCGACCAGGCTTTTCTTGTGAAGAGAGTGACTAAACACCGAGCAGTATTAAAAATAAGACTTGTCAAAGGGCGGCTGGATCATTTTATAGGGTCAACAACTATCTGGCACAATGGAGTACACTGGACTTCGAGAGGAATGTCTACAAAAAATCCATAGCTAAATCCGCTGCTAAGAAGGTCGGTTCTCTGTGCAGGGCCAGGAAGTTTTTCCCGGCTGAAACAATCCTGCACATATACAAATCTACCATCGGCCCGTGCATTGACTACTGCTGCCATATCTGGTCGGGTGCTTCTGCTATTCACCTAGAGCTCCTTGACAAAATTCAACGGAGAATATGCAATGTGATCGATCCCGACTTGGCAGCTCGGATGCAGTCACTTTCTCACCGGCACAATGTGGCTTCCCTGTGTCTCTTCTACAAGTACTTTCACGGCTTCTGCTCTGATGAACTTAGCTCACTGGTCTCCCCTATATACAAATTTACTCGAGCCACAAGATTAGCAATTAGGTCCCACCCTTTTACTGTGAAGCCAATCAGATATAAACCTAAATTCTACTCCAACAGCTTCTTTCCTCGCACTTCCCGCCTGTGAAATTCTCTTCTATTTACTTACTTCCCTGACAGCTATAATCTCCAAGTGTTTAAATGTAAAGTCAATAGTCATCTCCTATATCACTAACTTGCATCCTCTCTCTCGTGCTATCATCTCATTTCTGCAATTTTCTCATCCCTCTTCTACCCGCTTCCTGACACCCCCTTTATTCTGTCACTTCTTCTCATAATTTTCCTCCTATGTACTCCCATGCTCAACAGTGACAGTATAATGGCTTGCTTGGTGCGATACGATTATAAAAAAAGTACACATGAAATTGATGATGAACATCATCATCATCATTATCGAAAGAAATAATGGAATTTTTAAAAAGAAGTATTAATTAAATCCATTAATTCTTTAGAAGTTGCTTTGTTTATATTTCGGATACGAAACTGGGCATGTATGCCACTTCGAAAAACCTGAACGAGTGAAATGCTTTAACGATAAGTAGGACATTGCTTAATGTGATGCGGTTAAAATACGCCAACACAAACGGGTACTTCCACCTAGGTCACGAACTACTATCCCAGAAATCCCTTCATCTCTCACTCCCTCTCTTTTCTTTCTCTCTGGCCCATCCCTACTGACTAGCAACTAGTAGCAGTTCAGTTTTTTTAGTTCCTCAAAAGATTCCACATCAGCCACATGTGCTACTCCCGTCAGCGGACATTTCAGCCAGCCACGAGGGACTCACACAAGAATGTAGACGAAGTTAAATAAAGTTTGTTTTAACAGGTTAATATTTGTATCTCTTAATTATTATCCAAAACATACTAGGTACAAATATTACAGGCTGTTACTCTATCCAACAAGTTTATTTTGCACTCTATTCTCGATATCTTTAGTGTTGTTACTCTCCATACTATTATGAATGGGCTGATCCATTCATGATAAGTAGTCCTGGGTAATTGCCAGAGGAAGATAATACTATGGCAGTGACTTGTCTAGCTGAGTTTTGAACATTACTATCACGACTCTGTCGAGATAAAAAAAATACTATATAACCTGGTGGACGAGAAAAAGTGAGCATGTTACTAAGAAAGGACTCACGGAACACGAAAAAATACGTGAATTACATCCCACTGAAAAAAAAATTGAGTGAATTACCGTTTTAAGAAACCATATTTCTAAGTCAAATTTTCAGTGAACAAATTTCCTTGTTCAACACACTTTGGCTATGCCTAAAACTTGTACAACAAAGAATATGTAGAGCATGTCATTTATACCAATTTCGTAAACAGGGAATATAAAAAATTCAAGTGAAGCAAGCTAACAGCCGACATGTTTAAGTGCTTGACCTTCGTACAAGCGCTGACATCAAATAGAGATGCGGTGACCTCTTCTAAAATTTTGACTAATCTTGAACAAGACTCAAAGTTGACCTTGCCAGCTGAAGATTGTTAAAGAATATTGAATTTACAACACGATACTGCGAGAATTGAGAAAATACGTGTATCTTACGTAAATTCAGTTAATCCCAAAACATAGGGAAAATACTTCACAAAACCAAATCCATGTTATGGATGCAACAGACTATATTTCAAGAGGAACTATCCTTTTAAGAACAACATTTTTTTCAACTGTGAAAAATGTAAAACACAAGATTTTGTATTGTCAAGTTAAAAAAAAAAATAATAATAAAATGTCGAAATTCAAGAGTACTGTAAACATAACGTCGGTGACAGACAACACAAACAAGGGTAAAAAAAAATATATATCTAAATCTAAACGTATTTATAAATGGAACGTTGTGTGTGTGTGTGTGTGTGTGTGTGTGTCCGTTACCTATAGACTCCGAAACGGCTGAACCGATTTTCTTGAAAATTAACACAGTTGTACTATAAGCGTCTGCGAGTATTCTTAGCTAGGTTTTGTGTCGAGGTACTCCCAATAAATATCGAAAAAATCGATAATCGAAAAAATCGGGTTATAGAAGAAGTGGTCCAATTTTAATCAAATTTGATACACTCATAGACAAAGACATAAGAAACGATATTCAGAAGTTTCAACGTTGCAGTTCTTACAATAGTGCAGAAAATCGATTATATATATATATATATATAAAAGGCAAGATGTTTGTGTTTGTATCTGTTTATCTGCCTGTATGTCTGTATTTTTTTCACTCCTTTCAATTTTAGTTTTTGCTTCGAGTTTGGCTCTAAGTAGGTATAATTGTAGTTCTTAGTCTCAGCCATGATACCATTTACTCAGAGGACATATTTAGCCTTCAAAATTCAGTTTACGACGAAAAACTTATTTGATATCGATACCAGGAAATCAAAATTTGACTTACATCCATTTATTTTTCTTTCAGTCTACGGTTTCGCTTTAACTGGAAACAACTATTGCTTTTTAGTCTTTCGTGCCAACGTCCAAAGAGTCTGAGCTCCAGGACCATGGATTTGTTTTAAAGCTTTCATTACACCCGAGTAACGCCGGGCTATACTGCTAGTATATATATTACCGTAAAAATAAATAGAAAAGAAGAAATATAAAGTTTTAGATAGACACAGGATAAGATTTGACTATTATAAACAAAGAAACATTGGAAAGAATCGGTAAATAGAAAAACGATGAAGGCTAAAGTATTTCTGATAGAAAGAGCAGAACTTGTTCGGAACAGATTAGATGCAACTGTTAAATTTATGGGATTTGTAATAAAGAGGATGACTCTTCTAGTAACTTGGAAAGGCTTAAAAAAAAAACGAATCGAAAAATCAATTTCCGGAAGATTTTTCCGAACGATTAGAAAGATGCACACAAATTTTTCATCTTTGGATACGATAAACAAGGAAAATCGCTTGAAAATATGGGTGTGGTCTCCAAAGTGAATTATAGTGGTTGGGTCTCCCCAATCGTCTACGTGAAAAACAAAATACGTGCATGTGCCGATTTCTTCATGGGGCTAAATGATTGCCTACAAGTTTACAAATACCTCCTGCCAAGCTCAGAAGAAATTTTCGCAAAGTTAAATGTCGGAAAATACTTTTCAAAGTTGAACTTGTCAGACGCATATTTGCAAATCCAGGCTGACGAAGAATATTCAAAACTGTTAACAATCAATAGCCACAAGGGATTATGCAAGTTAAACAGATTACCTTTCGGAATTAAGGTAGCAGCTGGAATTTTCCGGCAAGTAATAGACACATTGTTGAATGGTCTAAATTTCGCGATCGCCTACTTAGATGACATTTTAATAAAAAGAGAAAATTGAGAACAGAATATACAGAACGTAAATGAGATGTTCAGAAAAATAAACGAATACGGGTTTAAATTGAGTGATGAGAAATGCGAATTCATTTTGGGGTTGAATCATCGACAAAATTGAGAGGAAACCGGGCCCTGCTAGAGCAAATGCGATTTAAAATATGCCCTCTCCAACAAATGTGTTATTTTTACAAGCATTTTTAGGTTTCTAAAATTATTACGTTATATTCCAAACATGTATTTTTTACGAGCACTATTAAATAATTTACTAAAAAAAGACTTCATTGGATGAAGCATTCGAAAAAATTAGACATATTCTAACGTCGGACGTTTCCCTCACATTCTGATCTGAAATTAGATATAATCGTGGCGAAAGACGTTAGTAACTACGGTATCGGTGCCGTAATTTTGTAAAGGCATAAAGATGGTTCTGTAAAAACGATAGCACAATCGTCAATAATACTTTTATCGGCTAAGAAGAATTATAGCCAGATAGAGAAAGAGGCGTTGGGAATAACTTTTGCTGTGAAACAATTTCACAAATTCATCCGCTGAAGAGTGTTCACCCTACAGACGGGCCACCGTCCATTGTTATAACTTTCCGTGTTAAAAAAAGGATATCCCGACACATACAGACAACGGCAATAAGGATTCTGTTGAATTACAATTTTAAAATGGAACTCATATCATAAAAACTTAAGTCACGCAAATGGTTTGTCGAGACAAAATTATGTGAAGCTTTACCTAAATAGATGAACCTTTTAGAAGACACGGTAATTGCAGCGCTAAGAGCGGAGAATGAAACTAAGAACGTTTTCTTCAAAACCGTATGTGATCTATCAATGACGACTGAAGAAATTAAAATAAAGGCTCAAGTGGATAATTTTTATTCGAGAACAAAGTAGCAAATAAGATGAAAACTGAAAGAGAAAAATAAAACTGAATCGAAAACTGACGGTGATAATATTTTCTCAATTTGCGATGAAGTCTTAATGTATGGTGAAAGAGTGGTAATGCCTACATCTCTTCAGAAAAGAATCGTGTAAGAATTTCATACATGTCATCCAGGTATCTTCATAATGAAATCCTCATGCGCAGGTATATTAATTGGCCCAATATGGACAAAGATATAGAGAGATTGGCAAAAGTGTGCAGTGGTTGTGCCATAGCAGATCACCATCAGTTAAATTCCAACGTTGGCCAATGACAAACACGCCGTGGTCGAGATTACACATCAATTTCGCGAGACCGATAAATGGACTGATCTATTCATGATAAGTAGTCCTGAGTAATTGTCAGAGGAAGATAATACTATTCCAGAGACTTGAGTATTGAATACTGCTCTCACGAATGACTCTGTCGAGTTAAGTGCTGCACTTTGCCAGACCCCACATCACATCATTACTTTCGGGTTTTCTTTAATATAGAAGGCAGACACACAAACACGGATACTCGCATACAAAGGAGGATCTGTAACGTGGTTGATACTGACTTGGCAGACCGGCTGCAGCCGCTCTCACACCGGCGTGATGTGACTTCCCTGTGCCTCTTCTACAAGTACTTTCATGGCTTCTGCTCCGATGAGCTTAGATCACTGGTGCCGCCTAAGCACGAATTTACACGAGATACTAGATTAGCAACTAGGTCCCACCCTTTTACAGTTAAACAAATAAGATGTAACCGTAAATTCTACTCCAACAGCTTCTTTTCTCGTGCTTCCCGCCTGTGGAACTCCCTTCCACAAGTCTGCTTTCCCGACAGTTACAATCTCCAGGTGTTTAAATGTAGGGTCAATAGACACCTCCTATCACACTAACTCCCAACTATTCTCACAACACTCTCATCTACCCAACCCTCATTCTCGGTATCCTCACCCGCCTATCACCCACCCTCTGTTATTTCCTATATTTAACCAGCCTTTCTCCACTCTACGTAGCCCCCTGCACAGTAGTGGCAGTGACATGCCTTGCTCGGGGTGAAACGCTTATAAAAAAAAAAAAATGTGCGCATATGTAAAGATAATGAGAGTGAGATGTGAATTTCATAAGTGAAAGTAAAGGAATTTTTGCCAATAATGTGCATAAAGACATTTACCATTTGAAATGAAGAAAGACAAAAACATGGCCCTTTGCAGAGTAAAAGGAAATCTGGAAAGAAAGAAAGAAAGAAAGAAAGAAAGAAAGAAAGAAAGAAGGTAAAATGAGAAAGAAAGAAAATCATACAGAACATTTAAAAGAAACAAATATTGAAAAAAAAAAGAAACAAACAACACAGAAAGAAATAACGACAAAGAAAAAGAGAAAAAAGAAAGAAAGAAAGAAAGAAAAATGGGAAATAAAATAAAAGAGAAAATTGAAAAGAAACAAACAAAAGTGGAAGGGGAAAAAGAAGCAAATAAACAAATGACAGGATCAGAAGATAAAAAACGAAAATAGAAAGAAAGAACGACAGTCATAAGAAAGAAAGAAAGAAAGAAAGAAAGGAGAAAATGGAATAGGAAGAATGGCAGAAAGAAAGAACTGTTAAAGAAAATTGGCCAAAATCGAAACACGAGCGAAGAAAATGTAAACAACAATTGAAAATACATGAGCGGGAAAATGAGGCGGAAATTTAGAAAGAGCTTCCAAGTCCGTCGTGAATTGAGAAAACCAAACGAATTAGATTTGTCGTCGCAATAAAGTTAATTGCTCCGCTCGCCTTTCTCTTGCCGATCGACTTTCTCATATCATAGTCTTCCTCGTCTGTCCATTATGTGTAAAAGCCTTCACAACCCCTGGACTACGTTTACGGATTACGCAGCCTTAAGCCACAGGCGAGAACGGCATCCCTGGATAATTACCTCAACTTCGGACCTTTTTATTTTTCCTTTCATTCTGTTAGTTATTTTAAACTTTCTTTCCCAACGAGCTGCATCGGCACGTTGCGGTATTACCGGGGCGTGACCAGAGTTCTGAGCTCTCGTAACCCTTGGGGAGGAAACCGAGCTGTGATGGGAGGGTTGTCAGGTTGGACAAGAGCGTGGAGGCTACAACGTTGCAAGGCATCCATGACACAACTTTGGCCCGAGCCAATTATTACAATAACGCTGAGCCGAAAAACCTCGGCTATTATTTGCAAGATCGAGTGTCACTTGTAAATTATGAAACGGAGAAAAAAAGAGTTGCGTTTCGATTTTCACTGATTCCCGTTTAATGTTTTGTGTGGATAATTGTCGTTTAGACCCCCGTCTGCCATCAATAGTCAACATGAACCTTTCTACACTCGATATCACTGGCTTACATCTTTCCTTTTTTCTCTCTCTCTCTTCGTGTGCTTATGTCTGTCACTCTCACACATTCTTCTTTTTTATGCTGCCGATTCTTTCGTGAGTTTTTTTTTCATTCCTTTTCTGAGCTCTTTCTTACCCTTGTCTCGCTTGATTCTTTTGTTTTTCCTTAATCTCTTACAATTTTTGTAAATTTCAATTTTTTTTCTTTCTGTTTTTCTTGCTTCTTTACCATTTTCTGTTCTTTTCTTTCTTTTCATTTCTTTTTCCCCCCAATCTAAAGATCCTTTTCTATTTTTTCCTTTTTTTTTTGCATCTTTGTTTCTTTCTTTTTTCTTTCTGCCTTTCTTAGTCTATGCTGCTTTCTATTTTCCTTCTTTTACTAGTTTTTACATTTTCCCTGCTTTTTCTTTTTTAATTCATCTCCGTTGTTTTCTTTTTTCCTTTCTTTCTTTCTTTCTTTCTTTCATCCATTTATTTATTTTTCTATTCATTCTTTATTTATTTTTCCTCTTTTTTTCTTTACTTTCCACTGCATTTTCTTTCATTCCTACTTTTTTAGTGATTAATATTCATATTTCGTTTCTTTCTCTTTTTCACTTTCGCATTTTACATTCTTAATTTTTCATTGTATTTCAATTTTTCATCTTTCTTCTTGACATTTTTTATTACTTCAATTCATTTACCAGCTCATTTGTTTCTGTGTGTTCTCTTTCTTCCGATGCTGCTTCTCTTTCTACTGTGTATGATTTTTTTAAAAACTTTCATTCCGGTAGACTTTTTGCCTTTCTAGCTTTCGTTTTTCTTGACATTGATCACACACTTTCTTCTTTTCTTTTTTGTTCTTTTCAATCAATCTCTCTCTCTCTCAATCAATCAATCTCTCTCTCTATCTATCTATCTCTCATTCCCAATTCATGCAAAAAAGAAAAAAAGAAAAAAAACTCCGCGAAACGCGTCGTCCCGACCAAATATATATCTATTCCCTAAGACAACACCGGGCACATCCCGTCGATGATCTGAGATGCATGCAGGTCACGTCGAGTGCGACTCACAGTTTCACAGTTATCGGCCTTTTGGGAGCTCTTCGCCGTGTAAGTGTGTAATAAGTTCGCAATAAGGCCCGTGTGTAAAGCCGGGCCTCCATCTTGGCGTAAAAGCCATAAACCTTATTGCAGATAGCGTTGCTACAAGGATCCGATTACAAGGAAATTGGTACTAACACGACTGCTTGGAATTCGGAAATAACCTTTCGTTTCTCTCTTTCTTTTGCCATTATGTTTTTTTAATACTCACACATACGCATATATTGCGTATGTGTGGAGGGGTGCAGATGGTGTAAAGGTTACCGGCGAGCAGAGTTCGAATTCCAGTAAAAGTCGTTAACTTTACTTTCGCATAAATACCATTGCGAAAGATATGGATCTATTTCATCTCTTAACTATGGATCTAATAGCAGAGTAGATTGCGTTTTCTTATCTTGGCTAGCAACCAGTGTAAGAGAAAGAAAACGCTGAATTCAAACCTGAGGAGAGCCGTTAGTAGATTTCGTTGCACACTGTTATCAGTTGTGTCGGATCGAGTGAATAGCTCCACGCAAATCATACGTTTTGACAGTCTAGCAGTTCGGTTCTAAAAAGAAAATTGAGCTATTTAGCATGAAAGATCGACCACAACCTCCAATATATATATATATATATATATATATATATATATATATATATATGTGTGTGTGTGTGTGTGTGTGTAGTGGTATCTTCAGGCGAAGACACCACTCATGGTAGAAACCTAGGTCGCGTAATAACTCGTAAATGGAAAATATTCAGAAGTTCTACAATATAATTGTATTGAACACTTTTTAATACAAATGTGCACTGGTCTATTATTCTTTTATGACTTAAAACTAAGTAATTAAACAATGTTAAAAGCAATCGGAGTCTAACCGTACTGATGAGCTCTGATACAGCGAAACAGATCTGTCTGCGGATGACTATTTACGCTCTCACACCCTGATTGAGCACTCTGGAAGAATGGTAGACTTTGAAAAACAGTAGTTACTCTGGCTTGTACGCATCGCTCATTCAGTTATGCATTAGAGCACTCTGGCTATTTGGCGCGTACAATGATAATATACACGCTAAAAAGTCTGCCTTCTTCTACCGAGCACCCATAGCCCAGCGGTAGAATCGTCGACTGACGCCAATTCGGTCGGGTTTCAATCCTGGTTAAAAGCAATCGGAGTCTAACCGTACTGATGAGCTATGATACAGCGAAACAGATCTATCTGCGGATGACTATATATATATATAATTTTGCGGATAATTTTCTTTTGTCACCTTCACAGTATAGTAGGGTCAGTTGAGCACCGTCTGTGAGAAAAAGAGCACCATGACGGAATTCCCACTGCCAGAAATTTGGAAACTGCATATTGTAATGCTTGGCATTTGCGCTGGAAGCTCCAATAAGAATATTTCATAGTGTTTGGGTGTCAAACAGTACTGTGCAGGAAAGGGTTGGATGAGTCTATAGAACCCAATCTATCACAGAAAGTAATGGCAACCTACTTTCGAGACATGATCGCCCAAGCGTGTATCACGTATGGCACTGACTGTTCTTTTCCATATCTACGTTTCTCAGTTTCTTCCTCATTGTCTTTTTCAGCTAATATACGAAGTCTATCCGAAAAAAGATCTATTTAGTTAATATTCATTAAAAATAGTAGCCTACTAAAGAAAATAGCCTTATTTCTTCGTTATACGTCCTAGAAATTTCAATTGTATCTTTTTTTTATTCTGAATATTGTACCTTATTGTTAAATTGGGATTTATCATCGGTTTGTGAGAAAAGGAAAATAAAACATTATCCATCGGATCCGGTTCTGTCTGCGGTTTCAAGAAGGGTTTTTGGAGCATATATTCTGAGGATAAAAAGAAACTATTCGATATTCTAGAATCGAAGTGACACTCATAGAAGTCAGGAGAGTACGTGGCTGAAATGTTTGGATAAACCAACGAAGATTAAATTTAGTATTGTGACACTATGCGTAAGACACCACGTTGAAAGGGGAAAATGTGATTTTATCCCGATTTCAAGTACTGTTTTAAGGCCAGCAGACAAGCTTTTTAAAAACTGGTTCTTTTGGGTGATTATTCAGGGTGGAACCCATTTGACCAAAGAGGAACCAGTGAACAAATACGAAACTAAAAGCATTTGAGATCAAGAGACAACGAAACGGACAGAGAATTTCCGATTTTTGGTTGGGATTGAAAGAGTTAGTTCTGGCACATCCTTGAACTATATACCTATATAAGTAAAGTGCCATACATGATACACGCTTGGGTGATCATGTTTCGAAAGAGTCATGACTGACTGGGCAGAAGATTTTCCCGCAATAGGTTGCCATTACTTTCTGCGGTAGACTGATTGCCAAACAAGGCTATAGATCCCAATCTGTCCTGCTTTTTAACTCATAGATGAAGGGAAAAGCGACAATTTAATACCTTTCCCAGGGGCATTTGCGAGAAAGTGAATACAACGAATTCAACTAGAATTAGAACTCAGTTCCGAGCTGATATACGATGATTAAAACACTTCGTCTCACACAATTCAGACAAGAAATATGAGTGCAGGAAAGAATTAATGAGATGACATGAAATGATTAGGGACTGTGAGTAGGCGAATATTTAATGGCACAGAGAAATTGAGCCAGTGAAACGGGTTCAATCTCTAGCCAAGAGCTTGCGTTCACTTGATATTCTTTAAAAAGATCGGAATCTACTCCTTCACACACACACACATTATATATATATATATATATATATATATATATATATATATATATATATATATATATATATACAGAAAATCTAAGCAAGAGCCAACAACCAACCACGGTTTCGCCCAACGGCTCGTCAGGGAGCCAAATTCCCTGACGAGCTGTTGGGCGAGACCGTGGTAGGTTGTTGGCTCTTGCTTAGATTTTCTGTCTTTGTTTGCTCTACTGTCGTATTGAGCGCTTTAGTGTTAGGGTTTTCGTCTTTTTTCTTACGAGTGCTTTACTTTTTGTTCATGTACTTCGTTTGTTTCTTTTTTACTTTCCCTTCTTTTTCCTCCGAGTTCGTTCGCGATGGGTTGTTATTACTATAGTTAATATTATTATATATATAGGTAGGTAGGTAGGTAGTCCATGTTTGACGTTCAACATTAGGTTAGCCATGGTTCCTTGCTGCTACTGGTATAGTATTTTCTCAATTTTTCGTACCTCGATTTTCTGGACTTCAATTATCCAAACGTAAAATGAAGAGAAAAATTGAAATCATCCAAACATTTCCCCGTGGTCCAAACTAACTAAAGAAAAGAGTGCTGAAAGAGTGTTATGTAATAT
This sequence comes from Ascarosepion bandense, assembly GCA_037127315.1. Lineage (NCBI taxonomy): Eukaryota > Metazoa > Mollusca > Cephalopoda > Sepiida > Sepiidae > Ascarosepion > Ascarosepion bandense. The sequence goes on along the minus strand of JBBBDQ010000131.1, from coordinate 897,234 downwards.
TGGTACTTCTATCTGACAACGAATGCTGGGCAATCTCTTCACATAGGAAAAACAGACTTTAGGAAACAGAAATATGGTTCCGCAGAAGGATGCCAAGAATACCATGGATTCAACACATGAGTAGCAAGGAAGTTTTACGAAAAATGGAAACTAAACGGATGCTTATACTTAGAATATGAAAGAGATGTTTGACATTCCTAGGACATAATAAAGAAAGACGGCTTGGTGAATTGGACACTCACAAGAGATATTCATATCAAAAGAGACAGAGGAAAACAGCAAATAACCTATCTAACTAGCTTGTGTAAATTAATGGTAGAACTGAGAAAGACAAACCTTAGCTCTACAACCGTTAAGACGTTGTGGAGGGCTATGATTCCCAACGTCCTGAAGGAACATGATGCATAGAAATGGTAGAAGTCTAAACTTACTATCTATATGGATTGTCTCTAGGTAATGGCAAGAGAGGTTGTTGAGGAAACTATTACTATTATTAGTCATAGCTTGCTGGAGTCAATTCTCACTAACATACATGAGTGTCAGATGCTCAAAATTATCTGATGTAGAATAAAAGATAGCAGTTAAGAAAAGCTAAATCATTTGCAGAAGTTCAATCATGGGATCCCATTAGTATGCCCTAAATGCAGTACAAATTTTAAAAGCTCTCTCATTGAAGCATGTATCAATGTCCGAACTTGCTACAGACTTTTTTTTTTAATTTTTTGCTTTTACTGACAATAATGAGAAGTAGGTGCATAGCTTACAGCATATTCACTAGACTGACATGACATCTGACTTAAGCCTTCACAGGTACTTTACTACAGTGACCTTGTACCAGACTAAGCTGTGTTTACTCCAGTGGTTCCCAAACTTTTCTTGCTGTCATTATCACACCTTCCATTCCTAATATCCACCTCCTACACCAATGTAAAGGTACTACTTTACTATTAGTTATACTGCAAATTCAAAACAACTAATACGGTAAATAAACATGCATTTCAGTTTTTTTTACTGATGTCATTAGATGTCACCAGACAAACATCCATAGCTTTATTGCTACACCTACGAACATAGAGCATTGACCTTGCAGATACTGACTGTCTGATGTGGCTGGCATGTGGCGCATCATCTCCTGATGCCAGAATGATACAAATGTTCGAGCTTTTAACTTTAACAACAAAAAGTAGTTTCTGTTTTTTGGGACTACTATATATACTTAAGTATAAGCTAACTTCATTTATAGGGATACTCCTGAACATTTTTGCTTATAGTATAACTGGTCGTAAAATAAAGAATGATGTTTAACTTCTTCAAAAAAATTACTTATGTATAATGCAACCTCCTAATTTTTGTGTGAAAAAAATGATCAGGAAAAAATTGCACTATCCTCGAGTATATATGGTAGTTATAATATTTGAAAGAATAAAGTTGATAAAGAAAAATTGAATTTATTTATGACTTAAGCTAATAAAACTGTGTTATGTTGTGCAAAGTATACACATTCCTTAAGTGACTAAATATTAACTACTGTGAAAAAAAACAAAAAACTATTAGTCTATTAAAACATCACTGTCACCTCACACCAACACTTTCCTTAATCACCTCCCTCCTTTTTATTTTTTTCTTATCACTCCCTGGATCACCATCACCAGGGGCTAGTAAGACCAACTTTAGAAATCCCAGTTTTAGTAAATATTTATATGCTTTGTCTTGCTTTCATTCACTTTCTGAGCATTTTTTCTCCAATAGATTGAATTAACTTGGGCTCTTAATAAAAATGAAATTCAAAATTTAGGAGCACTTTAGCCCAATACATTATTTGCAGGTAAATTTAGCAACCCTGATTATAGTTCAGTAGTAGTTTAACAACAATAGATATTAAGTAAGGGAACACTTTTGCTTTATAATGAAGTTTTAACTAGATACCCCATTTCCTACCATATGAGAATCTATATTTCTCCAAAATAGAAAACACTGTGCCGGCTGTCTTCAGAATAGACAGACTACCCTCTGCAGAAGAGTAACCTCCCCAATAAGGCATCCTGAATAAGATGATAAACTATGTCTGGTAACAAGGCCTCTGATGTGGAGGTCTTGAGAAATGTGGAACCACCTCTTAATGGCTATTGTTCCCAGGTTACTCCTATTCTGAAGTGGTAGCACCTGTTAGGGACCCAGCTATGAGCAAATATTTAGCCCCCCTCCAACTGGGGTCAAAACACTGTGAAAGTATAAAAATAGATTTTTATAGTAAAAATACTAGCAATACATTTTTAAAAAAAAAATTTTTTTTTAAATATTCTATTCATACACCTATCGTAAAAATCTTATCAGCATTAAATAACCAAGAGGTTGATATGCCACAAACCAAACATAGAAAACATACTCCCAAGCAAAGTTTCCGGAGTGGAAGATTTTTGAAAGATGAGTAATACTAAATTTTGAATGTTGCAGATATTGAGGTTTTGTTTTGAGGTTCTTTTTTTTTCTGTAACTGAATAATTGAAGGTCAAATTTCCAGATTGAATGACTTTTGAAAGTTTTTTTATTTTTTTTATTTAATCATTTCACCCCAAGCAAGGCATTCCATTGCCACTATTGTGCATGGGGCTACATAGGGGAAGGTAAAGAGGAGGAGTGGCTAGGTGTAGGAAATGTCAGAAGGAAGGTGATAGATAGGTAAGGATACCGAGGATGAGGGTTGGGCAGATGGGAAGAGTGTTTGAAAGAATGGGAGCGAGTTAGTGTGTTAGGAGGTGTCTATTGACCTTACATTTAAACTCCTGGAGATTGTAGCCATCAAGGAAGCAATCATGTGAAAGGGAATTCCACAGTCAGAAAGTGCAAGAAAAGAAACTGCTGGAGTAGAAGTTGCGGTTGCATTTTATCGGTTTCACTGTAAAAGAGTGGGATCTAGTTGCTAATCTAGTTTCTCGTGCAAATTTGTATCTAGGGGGCAGCAGTCATCTAAGTTCATTGGAGCAGAAGCTGTGAAAGTATTTATAGAAGAGACACAAGAAAGCCACGTCGCGCCGTTGAGAGAGAGTCTGCAGGCGGTCTGCCAAGTTGATATCGATCACATTACAGACCCTCCGCTGTACCTTGACGAGAAGCCCGAGGAGAATAGCAGGAGCACCCGACCAGATATGGCAGCAGTATTCAATGCACAGGCGGATGGTAGATTTATAAATGTGCAAGATAGATTCAGATGGAAAAAAACTTCCGGGCCCTGCACAGTGAACCGACTTTCATAGCAGCGGATTTAGCAATGGATTCGATATAGTCATTCCATTTGAGGTTCGCTGTAAGTGTGAGACCAAGGAGGCGTAGTGTTTAACTCTCTAGGAGGCCAGCCTGGTCCATTAGGGAGGTAGGTGCGATTGTCTATGATGGGTAATTGATAGTAGCTTTGTTTTAGAAGCATTAAAGCTTACGAGCCATTTCTTACCCCAGTCCACTACAGATTGGAGGCCCCTTTTCAAGCTCGGCTGCAAGGTTAGCTTTGTCGCCTACACCAGATTTTTGGTCGAGGCGAGAGTAAACTGTGGTGTCATCGGTGTAAATACTTACTTGGGATATTATGGAATCAGGGAGATCATTAATGTATATCAGAAAGAGTGTAGGACCTAGGATAGAGCCTTGAGGAACACTTGCATTCGTATGGTAGTTCTGGGAGGCATGTCCATTTAATACCACCTTCATTGTGCGGTTAGAGAGGAATGACTGGATTAGTTCAAACAAATGTCCAGTTATACCATAGCTCTGCAGTTTGCATAGAAGGCCAGCATGCCAAACTCTGTTGAATGTTTTAGAAATATCCAAGGCAACAGTTCGGGCTTCACCATTCCTGTCGAGTGCCTGATATATGTACTCGGTGATGGTCGTTAGCATATCAGCAGTAGACCTAGTGAAGCGGAAACCATACTGCTTGTCCGAGAGGAGCCTGTGTGCCGTGAGATGCTGAACCACCTCGGCGTTGATAATGGCTTCGAACACTTTGCCAAAGATCGGAAGAAGGCTGATAGGTCGGTAATTTGTGGGGTCCAAGGGTTCTCCAGTGTTTTTAAATATAGGAACTACAGAGGAAGATTTCCAACAGGCAGGAAAGCAAGAAGCAGATAGGCAGAAGTTGTAGAGCTCAGAAAGTACAGAGGAAAGTTCGGGGGCACATTTCTTTAAGACTATGATTGGGATTCTATCCTCTCTGCTCGCTTTGTGAGGGTCAAATTTTGAGATTATCTTAGAGACAAGCGAGGGTGTAATATGGACGTCATTCAGTTGAGCATCAGTTCTAGGTGGGAAGTCAGGTGTAGAAACTCCAGATGAGTCCAGTCTCGAATTATTCGAGAATCTGCGGGCAAAGCATTCAGCCTTGTCCGCTGGGGAGGTGAGAACCTCAAATTTGTTTATTAGTGGGGGTATCGTGGACTTACTCTTGTTAAGTACTCTTTTACAGAGTCGCCAGTAGTCTTTGGTGCTGAACTTAGAGGATGCTATGTGTTGCTTCATTCTGACAGCAAATAACATCTTAGCTTCGTTAAGTATCTTTTTACACTAATTAGGAGCTGAGGCAAAAAGGCGTCTAAGCATTTTTCCGGCTGAAAAAAAGTTTACAGAAGTAAAATAAAAATATACTTTTATTTATATGAACTTCCATTTTTTTTATCATTATAAACATGTTTCAACCCAGTACCTTCTAGTCATTATAAGATGACTATTAATATTTTATAGATAGATTTTCTGTTGGGATTATTGCACTATTTTTTATCTTATTTTTTGTTCCCAAGATACAGGTTCTCGTGTGTTCATACCGAACAAGAGTATATAGATTTCACTACCCAAGCCAAGTATCGAACTTACAACTGCAAATTATATATAACAATGTGGGCATAGAAATCAAAACTGTGTGGTGTCTTGTAGTTTCATGCTTTATGCAATCAGAAGATCATCTATAGATTATCTCTCTCTCATTAGATATTATATAGGCTACTAGGGGTTTACAGGAAACCTGTTTTTTTATTTAGTATTTACTTTGAAATGATGTTATTAATATTAGGTTATTAGTTGTTTTATCTTTGGAGTGATGGTTGTAGGTAGTATAAAAGGAATTTGTTTTCATGTTTGCTCTGACCTTTAGTCTAGGAGTAGATATTGTTCTGGAAATATGATTAATGCTGTCTTCTCTTGGCAAAGGTTACTTGTTTTAGAGGTGTTGTAAGCTTATGACATTTTTCTTATTGTTCGTGTTATTTTGAGTGTCTGTTGGCTTCTGTTTTTCAGGTTCCATATATATATATTGAGAGCTTTGTGCTATTTGCATTTTATTTTTATTGTTAAATATTTTATGTGAGTAGCATCTGTCGCCAGAGACCTTCTGTTGTTCCAACATTTTTTGGGGGGTTTCCTTTGGATCCAATAATTGCTTTACCATTTTGAATCTGATGACTAAACATTTGAATTTTTTTTTTTCATTTACAGCTATAGGGGTATGGATGCTTGTGGTATGAGAGTTATTTTCCTGCTGGGATTTTAGAATTTGTAGTAAATTTTCAATGCAACAATAGCTGAATTTTAGAGTGTTTTTGTTGATTATTTTGTGCAGTTTACCTTATCTTAGAAAGGGTTTGTCAAAGAGTATGATGTATGTTTTGAGACATGATCGCCCAAGCATGTATCACGTATGGCACTTAACTGACTGTAGTTTTATCAAAAAAAATAAAATAAAATAAAAATTAAAATAAAATCAATAAATAATTTTTTTTTTTTAAATGTCACTTCATAATTATTTTGGCATCAATGGAAATTTTTCATCAAATGAATTGTGAGGGAAAAGTCAAAAGCTTGGACCATATTTCTTGTACTTTCTTCAGACAATTTCTGTCAAAATTTTCTCTTTGTCTAAGGAGGATTATTTGATAAATTTAAAAAGTCAATCCTTAAAATTGACACAAAATGTCTTGCTTTTCATAATGTTTGCCTTAAAATATTTGCTGCTTAAATACACAATATAGATGTGTGTGTGTGTGTGTGTGTGAGTTTGAGAGAGAGAGTTTAAAAAAATAAAACATTTCTTTCAAGATCTTAGTTATTTCCATGTGATGAAAGAAACAAAAAAAAAAAAACAAAGAAATGAAATGGGAAAAATAACAAGACAAAGAGAAAGAGAAGAGGAAAAATAGGAAAATTTCAATTGAACGCAAACTTTAATGAAACATTGCTGTAAATCATGTTTGCAATAAAAAAGAAAAGCAGAATCTATTTAAAGGATATAATTAGGTTGGAACTGTTAAATGCAAAAATAGTAAAAGAAGCCACATGTTTCATAAGAATTGCTTAAAATCTCTAAAAAATCTTCATTTAAAAGAATCTTCTTACCTTGAGTGCCGTTATCCTTATCTTTTATATGCATTTCTCTGTCCACCAAATCAAAATGTGTATCACATACTTTGGCAATGTGGATATTCAGAAACTATATTGTTATAACATATTTTGCTGCAGATGTCAGGATATACATCTGACATTTGTATTCTTTTGAAAATTGGAAAGTGCTGTCTGGAGAAAAAACTCAAAGAACCAGATTTCTATATTAATGATTTCTGCCCACAAATTGGTATAAATCCCCAATCATAGAGTGTGATGCCTCTAAATAGAAGTTATTACCTAAGTTTGAATTGAAACAAAAACGATAGTTGCATTAGTTATTACAAATACTTTATTCAAATCGTGATTATCTCTTCTGCAGAAAGATAACAACCAGATAAGAACAGATAAAATATTTTCAAATTTTTTTACCTTTTCTTTTTTTTGGGATTTTGACTTTTAAACAAAGAATAAATAATTATTTACCTTTAATCAAGATTCTAGCTGATGTATTCTTCAGGCATAAAAATGAATGCTTAAAGATTATCACTTGTAAGCAATGCTGAAGAGAAAAAATGAAAAAAATGTTTAACAAATTTTCATAAGAGCTTTGGTAGTTTAAAATAGCAAGGTATGACCACGTGCTACAATGAGTTCTTACGGTATAAGACTTAAGTTCATGTCTCATGTGAAGTTATTTATTTGTTCTACATTTTGAAGAATAAATCAGCTTAGAAAATAAATAATAATGGGATTAAAAAAAAGAAAAAGTTGAAGGTACAATTAAAATATTTCATGTTAGAATAGTAAAAACAATTCAAGAATAATATTATTAAATTAATTTCCATTTTCAATATATCTGTCCTATGGACAGTTTGCATTCATCTAAAAAAAACAAAAAAAAAACTATTCAGAAATAATACTTCTAAAATCAACTCTGATTATCATGAACAAAGAAAATTTTGCCCAAAAGAACCAAAAGGAAATTATAAAAAAACAATCCTAACCACATTGCAATCATTTTTTTTTCTTTTTACAGTTGATCGATATTAAGAATCACATGACAGAATTGCCTTCTGTCCAAACTAGTAAGTCTTTGAGACAATGAAAAATAAATGAAAATCTGATTAAAAAAAAAGAAAAAAGGTTGCAAAGTTTTTCAGTTTTCAAAAATCATCTTGTGATCACAAGAGAGTCACAATCAAGAAAGCTCCTTAGATTGATTGACACTAGACAAACATTGCGACTTGAATTTTGTAGAATTTACAAGTATATTAATAGATTAAGCACTGAGACTATAGAAAAGAGTGAAAGACTTTGCAAAGGCCCAATTTTGAAAAAGGTTGACATAACCACAGCATACTCAGAGGACTGGATATCACTTTATACACAAATAGACTGACCATATCGAGTATGGATCTTAACAATTGCACCCAACTATGTTAGTAAAACATCTAAGAATCAAAATCTGGACAGTATACAGCAGAGTTCTCAACTTGTATAGAATACAAGTATTGTATATTTTATAAACATTGCAACAGATTAAATAAATATTGACACAAGTTATTTTTAGAAGTCAATACATAGCCAACTGTATTTTTATCAGATGATTTATGATACTCATTCCAATCCAGAGAGATAATATTGTGGATTTTACAAGAATATATAAATGGTCTAATTAAAATAGGTTTGTATAAGAGACACTCCATATAGTATTTTGGAAATTTCAAAACCATCACGTCATTCACCTCCTTATCTCATCCATGCATACAGAGATAAGTACATTAATGCAAAGATATTGATCTTTTTATCTCGCTAATAAAATTTTTTAAAAAAAACTTAAATTCACCAAAAACCAGGCAAAGCTATCATTTATTATCCTTATTAGTCAGTCAGTCAGTTAAGTGCCATACGTGATTCACGCTTGGGTGATCATGTCTCAAAAGAGACATGACTGACTGGGCAGAACATTATCCCGCAGTAGGTTGCCATTGCTTTCTGCGGTATACTGGTTGCTGACCAAGGCTATAGAACCCAATCTGTCCTGTTATTTAACCCATAACTGGAAGGAATAGATGGATTAATACCTTTCCCAAGGGTATTTCCCCGATTTCTTGTTCCGAGCCGATATCCATTGCTCCAAGAATGGATTAAACAGTCTTTGGTTTTGTGAAAAAAAAAAACAGATTTTGGATAAGTGGGTCAGGCAGAAATTTTGTTACCCACATAGAAGAGCAGGATTATATACCATAAGGGAACAGCTTAACAATAGTTTAGCCAAGGAATCAAAATTAACACTGCTATATTTCAAAGTTACATTGTGATTATTATTCCTTATTTCTCCACAAACATGGTTTTCATAAAAAAAAACAAAAAAAAAACTCTTATGTATCTCATTAACAATGGTTTCACCTAAATCAATAGAAGTGCTAAAAAAGGTACTTGGTACTCTTCAGCACCAAATCATTTTAAAATTGGGTGTGTGTTTTTGTTACTACTACTATTTCTTATAACAGAAACTAAAACTAATATACAAATATGAAGTTGCAAGTCACACATCAGTTATTGGTACACAATTTTCAATCTTAATAGTTCACCAATGACCCCATGTCCACTTTATGCATTCAAGCAATCAAAACCTATTCCTAGTACCTGGGGATCCTGTTTTGAATGCAGTACTTTCTTTTGTATTAAAAGAAGTAGAGTTAGTAAGAACAAACTGATATTTGTAGCAATATACCAAAGGAATACATTTTTTGTTGCCAACCAGTAAATATATATAGGTTCCTACATTTCAAAATTAATTAGATACCCCATACCATTTGTGTAGAATGAGAAGTAGGTATGGTTTACAAAGCAAGAGTGGCTACATCATGGTTTAATGTCATTTAGAAATACAGGTTTCTGTAGAGACAGATGTCAGAGAAATCAGAAAAACAAAATTTTCTCCATCCATCAATTCACTGATAAAAAAAAAAATTATATAAAACAAGTTTCGTTAAAAACAACTGACAAGGGAGATTTTATTAATTTTTGATTTAAATTATTCCAGCATTCTTACATGTTTACTTTTTGCTGGAAATAAGGAATGTAAAAATGTTCCATAATTTTCAACTTTCCTAGCGCTTTCAACCTCTTCACAGGCCATTTTCAAGGATGCTATTTTTCCAGTGTTGTTATGTCCTCATGTTTGATTGTTTTTCAACTTTTCTGTTTTTAGTGTTTTTTGGTTTTTGAAAGGGAGAGTTCTTTAAAGCTGTCATGTGATACACATGGCAGACATTGTGTGAGCATCTGTCTAATTTTTTTTTATTTTTATTAAAAAACTTTTAAAACTTCATTTCCACTGTTAAATAGTGTAAGGCTGATGGTAGGAAAAAATTGTTTGATATATAGTGCCTCTCTTATAGCGAGGTTCCTTTGATATTGTGATTTAAATAGTATTTATGTATTTTCAGCCAAATTTTTTCTTAAGGGTTCTTGTTATGGGTTAATAAATGTGTTTTTTTAATGCACTATTATCACTAGATAGGTGGCATGGAAGGTGTCTACTCAGGAAAGTGGTAGTATGGCCAATATAGGTAATTGATTTATGACAAGAAACACAATCTGGCACAGGGCATTGAAATTCATACACTATATTAGTCATTGCTAATTTAGATTTGATTATTATTATAATTAGAAACAATAAGGTTTCCAGTCTTTCATTTTCTATAATATATTATAAATTTTACATGTCTTCAGGAATTATGGCAGAAATTTCATATAGAAAATTTGTCCTGTGTATGATTATTGTGCATTTGGCTGTAATAAAATATGTTGATGTTTTTTGTGTTATTTTTAATGATAGTATTATGTATTTTTTATAAGAATAATTTTATTTGTTTACCAATGATGTAGTTGGGAAAATTATTGTTGACTAATGTTTGTTTTATGTATTTTAGTTCGCTCAAAAATATTCTTTGAAATGTGCTCTATTTAAGAAGTTGGTTATTTCTGCTATTTTATATTTTTTAGGGCATTGGCAATTATAGTTTAAAAGACAAGAGTTCTTACTGGTAAGTTTCTTTATACAGCTAAGTGATAATTCTTTAAAATAATTGACAAACATTTCCCTAAAAACAAAATTATGAAAAATCATCAACAAAAACACAAAATTAGTTACAGCTGAATGGATATCATAGAAAAAATAATAACTAAGCACAATAAAAATATTCAACAGAATCAATAACAATAACAACATCCAGGTAAATAGCATCATTAAATGTAACTGCAGAAACAAAGAAAATTACCCACTCAATAAATATTTAACCAATAACATAATATAAAAGCTATCATAACTATTAACTTTAATACAGATGAAAAGATTTACAAGGATTTCACAGAAAAATATTTTCAAAAAAGATATAACTACAAAATGTCATTTGAAAGAAAAAATGCACAAACAAAACAACCCTATCAAAATACATATGGTGCCAAAAAGAAAACAATATTCTCACCAAAATTAAAATAGGAAATCATAAAAATACAGTAATAACAGAAAAAAACTGTAAATTATGCTTACAGGAAAAAGTAACAATAATTTTAAAAACCAAAATAAACTTTTAAAGAATACTGAAAAATGTATAAATGTAGGCATGTAAACAAATACTTACTTTGCCATCTAAGAACGAAGTAAAACTAAGCAACTAAAATAAATATAATATAAACTTTAAACAAATGAAACATAATATAAACTCCTATAAGCATGTGTGTGCATATACATATTATCATACACACAAATAAAATCCTACAAATGAGCAAACTTAACCCTCCATAAATAACATATATATATCTATATATATATATATATATATATATATATATTATAGTCATCCGCAGACAGATCTGTTTCGTTGTATTACAGCTCATCAGTACAGCTTAGACTCCGGTCACTTCCTGACCCAGGATTGAAACCCAACCGAATCGGCGTCAGTCGGCGATTCTACTCCTAGGCCATGAGCATCCAGTAGAAGAAGGCAGGCTTTTTAGCACGTATAAACATGCCCAATAGCTAGAGTGCTCCAATTCATTATCGAATGAGCGATGCGTAAATGCCGGAGTAGCTATTGTTTACAAAGTCTTCCACTATTCCAGAGTGCTCAAAGGCAAACACAAATAAACGACTAACAATTAAATACAAAATAAACCTAAAATAAACAATAACATTCACAAATATTTAATTCAATATATATTTAACAGTTACATGAATGCAATGTGCAATATATATTATAAATTATACTTTAGAACATGTTCAAATTACAATCTACTACAAAAGTGTACATTTTGTTTCGACATTAAAGGGACAATGTCTCATCAGGTAGTAGTTTTTTTCCTAAAAATAGCATTTACTACATGTTGAGACACTGTCCCTTCAATGTCGAAACAAAATGTACACTTTGTAGTAGATTGTAATTCGAACAGGTTCTAAATTATAATTTATAATAAATATTCATAGCTCTATTTCTATATTGAGCACTGTTTTAAATTAATGTTTTGAACATTAACATTTTCTTTGTTCCTTGTTCATTTGGAAATTATATATATATATATATATACACACACACATACATACACACACATCACTCATTCAGTAATGAATTAGAGCATTCTGACTATTGGCGTATGATACATCATACATTAAAAGTCTGCCTCTTTCTACTGAGCACCCATAGCTCAGAGGTAGAATCGCCAACTGACACCAATTTGGTCAGGTTTCAATTCTGGGTAAAAGCAATCAGGTGTCTAACTGTATTGATGAGCTGTGATACAGCGAAATAGATCTGTCTGCAGATGACTATATATATGCACAAACAAGAAAGAAAACATTCTACAAACACAACCAACTATAATTAATAACACAAAAATAAAAAAATAATTTTACCATTTAAGCGTTTGTTTATTAATAATAAAGCAGACATAACTGTACATGTGCCTCTGTATATGCTTGTTTATATGTATATATGCATCTACTTACATATCTGCATGAATGTATAATCATAGGCACATAAATTCAAACAAGAATGAAAATTTCATTATAACTCTAACTTCCAACAATTGATACTTAAGATACAACAAAACCTAATATGGAATCAAATAGCCTGGTGAAAATATGTAAACGAATATACATATATTTTATATATCTCTTAGAAGTAGTACCAAGTAATGGGATAGCGGTCCACTGTTTGTAAGAATTTACTTTTTTAAGTGTGCTCGACACTTACAACATTATATATATGTATATATTATTAAAGTATAAATAACATTAGTACCATATATATATATATATATATATATATATATATATATATATAATTTATAAAAGATTTTAGGTTATTACAATGGGTAATACATTTTTCACCACATCCTGATGTTATTATTATTATTAATATGTTAACATCAGGACGGTGAAATATTTATTACCCATTGTAATAATCTAAAATCTTTTATTAATTATATTATTCTGTTAAATTAAATAAATGAAGTTAACATTGAGTTCTCTTGAGTTCGTCTATCAGAATTTACCTGGATTGTATACCAAGTGTACTATGTTTTTATATATATATATATATATATATATATATATATATTAGTCATCCGGAGACAGATCTGTTTCGCTGTATCACAGCTCATCAGTACAGTTAGACTCCGATTGCTTTTTAATATATATATCTCATTTAAGCTTTACTAGCAATTATTTATGTAAAAGAAGAAAATACAAGTTACCTAGCACTCCCACCCTACAAAAAATAAAAATGCTGGCATGTCTCGAGAATATAATAATTCACAACAAATGGCAACTATTGAACGAAACGAAAGAGGAAAAAAAGGAGAGAAAAGGCTAAAGAGTTAGTGTAAATTAAAAAAGAACAAGAAAGTACAAAATGATACCAACATCCTATACATATGCACACCCATGCAGATTGGAGCATGCACACATCCACACAAATTAATAAAAAAGATCAATAAATATAAGCACTAAACTGCTGATACCCTCTGAGAAGTGGACAGACAGGTTTGTCTACAAAACTCTGGAGTCAGGATGCTGAAAGTAACATCAATCAGTTAAGTGACAATCTTTTAATCATATTAATTATAAATGTTGAAACTATTAGCATCTCTTATTCATGCACATTTCTAGTCACATGTCAACAAACCCAATCTGATGAAATCCTAATGGATAAATCACATCACAAGTAAACTTTTCCATTTTGGCTTGAAATATACTCGATACCATCTCTTGACATAAAAATATATATTAATGTTTCATATTATACGCACACACACACACACACATATATATATATATATATATATATATATATATATATATATATAGAGAGAGAGAGAGAGAGAGATAGATAGATATGTATATGTGTGTGTGTTTATTTATTCAAAGCCAAAACAGTCACCATTGCTACAACTGTAATTAAGAACCAGATGCATTGGGCTGATCATCTTGTTCAGCTTAATGACTCCAGACTTCCAAAACAGTTGTTTGATGGTGAGCTTCTGTCTGTCAAGAGACTCCAGTACAAGCCAAAGAAATGGTTTCTATATAGTGTCAAGGAGAATTTGGCATAGCTGGATATTCATGCTGATGATTGGAAATCCCTAATATCTGACCATGGCTGGTGGATGGATGTGATTTTCGAGGGTGCTGAACTTTTTGAAGCAGCCAGAGCAGACTGGGTAAAGCTCAAGAGAGCTTGCAGAGAACGGGAACCCTTGCTTACCAATTGTGGAGATGTGTGAATGTGTGAGGTGTGTGACCAGATGCTGCTGTCAAAGGCTAGGCATAGTTAATTACAGGAAAGCAATCCAACTACACCTGTTGTCCCTCCCATGCTGTGCATTGATTCCCAAGATGGGAATTTTTCATGCTCCCACAGTTCTGGAGTTTGCCAATAGGCTGGTGGTCTTAAGCGTCACATGAAAGTTCACAGTGATGCAAGCACTGTATCTGTCATCTCAGCCAGCACCAATGGTTATGTGCGTCAAATCTGCTCAAAGATGTGCAAGTTTTTAGCAGGACTGAAGACTCATCAACAGCCTCATGGATGGTCAACCAATGAAGGAGTGGCAATTGTCTGACTAGACATCACAATCAACATGTATTTATTCAGTATCTGTGTATTTTACATTTTCTTTATATGCTTTTATGAGGAGTTTGGACAGGGCTTACAACAGATTATATTAGCTTCAATTATTCATGTAATGAATGATTTGGTTAATGAACACAGATCTGAAATAGATTTTGTTTCCAAGTGGAAACCCCACTGTATATATGAGAGAGCAGGCTGTCTTAAAAGACAAATCTGAAATAAAACCCCCTGCCAATATGTCATAGTTCACTGTGGCATTATCCTGCCACATTGAACCATGACTGCTCATCAAGCTAGACAATCCAACATTATATGATTTCTAAGGAATTAATAGATTTTATTTACGACCCAACATTATTTTTTATTTATCATATTTAATGGATATATGTATTTGAGTAGACACCTGCCAATTTTTTTTTTTCCCAAATAGTGCAAATTTAAATGTAAATGCACGAACTGGTAAACATAAATTCACACATTTCAAAAAAAAAAAAAATTGATCAAACACTGGTATCCACCTAAATTTTTTTTAAATGTGTGTGTGTGTAAATAATGACCAAAGGAAAACTATTTTTTACCAACACATTTTCCCTCAGATTTTATCAAAGCAAATTAGCAGAAATAAAAACATTGTTAGTAAATAATGACAGTTAATATTAACAATTACAGTGCATTTATTTGATGATAATACACGAAAAATTGTGAGTATGAACAGATTTTGTAAAAAATAGGCTGACATAATGTTTACTATATATATTTTTTGTTAATGCTGATTGAAAGGGTACTGTGATTAAGTTTTTGTTAAATTTTCTTGTGTTCATGATAGCAATTTTCTTTTCTGGATAGTGTAAAACTGTCCAAAAGTCCTGCATATCCAACAGGTTTCTCATATTCTTTTAACTGAATGAAAAGGTTTTATTTTAGGTGTCTAAAATTTTATTTTAGAACATGACCACAATGTTCATTTCATACTATGTTTTGAAAATAAAACATTCCTTTAACTTTAGAAACACATAAAAAAAAACACACACACACACACACACACACACACACACACATTCAGTTAAAAATAAAATCTGTCCTTGATGATGGCTATTTTATATATATATATATATATATATATATTTAACAAATAAGTTGTCACACCATTCTACCTGGGATTCAACCTGAAGATACCTCATGGTTGAAACCTGGGTAGCTTGGTGCAAAAATTTATTTACTAAGTATATTTTGCTCTACTTTGTTCTTGCTAAATATGATGATAAACTATATCTGACAGCAAGGCTTCTGATTGGAAGATTGTAGGTTTTGAGGAGTGTGGAACCATCTCTTAACTGCTGTTGTTCCTAAGTCAACCCTGACATGGGGGGGTAGCACCAGTTAGTCTCAATCATGGGCAAATAGTTAACCCCCCACAAACTGGGGTCATTTAATAGAAAAACAAAAAGTTAGGCTGGGTAAGAGTCTTTAGCTTTTGGATAGCAACTTGTCTAAGAAAGGAACTCTCTGAAATAAAAACTCTGTGTAGAATAGGATAAGCTAAACTCTCTAACCTTGGTATATAATCTTCCTAAGATGGTGACTCGATAAAAACACAGTTTCCTTTCTCCTAAACTGGTTGGTGTTAGTAAAGGCATGCAGATGTAAAACTAGCTCTAATATTTTCATGATGGTGGTATCTACCGAGCACCCATAGCCCAGAGGTAGAATTGCTGACTGACGCCAATTCGGTCAGGTTTCAATCTTGGGTTAAAAGCAATTGGAGTCTAACCGTACTGATGAGCTGTGATACAGCAAAACAGATCTGTCTGCAGATGACTATATATATATATATATATATATATATATATAGTCATCCGCAGACATATCTGTTTTATATATATATATATATATATATATATATATAACTTTTCACAGCAACTACACTTACAGTGACAATCCAGACATAAATCACTGAGTTATTTTCTAGAGTTACGTCAGTTCTGTATATTTATTAAAATTACTTCTTATCATTTCTATTCAGATGCTAGCCAAACATAAACTCAGCTATTTCAGAGTGAGAAAAACAGTTGTTCTAGAATTTACTCTTTGCATCCAAGAATAAGGAAGCCTTTTAGTTTACCACCCAAGAAAATTTGTCCTCAAATTTTCTTCAGAAAATTCCAATACTTTAAGAGTTTTTAAAGAAGCTAATTGAAAAATTGCTTCAACTTTTACAAAAAGCAAGATATTTGAAATTAAAAACAAACATTTTTTGAGGATAAATTTGACAAGAATCGAATGATGTGACAGATAACAGGTACTAAAAAGTCAGATGCTTGTACTTTATGATTATAACAAATATCCTCAGAAAATAAACTAAAAGAATCTCTTGCCAGTAGTCAAACTATAAATTTTATAAATACACAAATGGACAGATTACTGAAGGTATTTTAGTTGAAAGACACTCTGAATGTCCAAATAGATATTTGTGCTCAAATCAAACATGTTAGTGTGACATCTTTAGCAAATGAGATATGTCTGCAGCTCATATACAGTGCCTTTTCCCCATGATAGGATCTTGTAAAACAAATTTAAGTGAATGAAAGTGTGTTTTGGTAATGTTGAAAAATACTGATTAGGTTCTGAAAAAGTGAATCCAGGTTTTCAAGAAAAAAGAAATTTTCTCCAAAAAATTTCAATAAGATATCAATTATTATAACAGTGGAAAGGCAACTTCACAAATTAAAAAAAAAAAAAAACAATTGTAGAATAAAAATTCTGTAGCAGAATAGCAAGTTTGTTTCGATTGTCCACCCATTCTTTGTCATAACTTTGTATCCAAAATGTACACATTTTGTAGACTTGACACTTGCTGAAAAAAGGAAGATTTGTTAGCAAGCAAAAACTTTTCTCATTTCTTTATAACTCAAAACGAAATGAATTGATGATTGGTACTGATGAGATTCAGGGGATTGTACTGAAGATGACCAGAAAATAGATTGATCAAAATATTCCAAGCTTTAAACAACAAATAAGTGCACAGTCGAAACAAAATCTTATAAGGGGAAGTTTATTTCAAAATCAATTTTTTTAACATAATTAAACTACATAGTATTTTCGTTGGAACTTTTCTTTTTTTAACAATTAAAAGGAACAAATACTTCAAGGTAACAATATTGCAAAAAGGACTTTGTCAGAGACAGTATTTTTAGGTCTTTTCATCACTGCATATAAAGTAAACAAAAATAAATAAAAAAAAAAGCAGATCAAAAAAGAACAAAATAAATGGCCATGCAAAACAAGAAGCAAAAATTAAATATATATATATATATATATATATATATATATTTGTTTATACAAATGCATTATTTATTTACTTCCTAAAAAGAGCAAAACAATTTTTTTTCCTGACATGTGTAATTAAATCAATGAAAATGTTCGAAAATAGTTAATTTAATTTTGACAGTTAACAACTTTGGCTGTTATTCAAATTTCACTTTTTAAGAGAATTTGAGAGTATATTAAAAGCACTTTTTGCAATATGAAATCAGTCATACATTTAAAATAAAAAAAAACATTGTCTCAAGTGTTAAAATGTCTTTATGGAGAGTTTATCTTTTCTTCCAATTTATTTTTTTTTTTAAACATCTTAAAATGCCAAAACTGACAATTCATTCATTTTGTCAGGAAACTGGCCCATCCTAACAAGGGGTCAGCTAAGGAGCCAAAATACGAGTGAATAGCGATCTCACTTTGAAGCAAGTACAGTAGCAAAATTTAAGAAAAACAATTTTTTTTTAAATGAAGCAAATAACAATTTGAAAAAAAATAAAAAAAAAAAGTGGATGGTGTCTGTATCATTTGTCCGTCAGGGTTAGGCTACGGTAGACCGTTTGTCCACAGTCCGATTGAAACGACCATAGCACAGACATACTGGTCATTGGTCAATTTGTATATTCTGAGGGCATCGGTGTTGCTATCAAAATTGAGGCAAGTCATCATACTTCAAATTTTCAAAATTTTATTTTTACGTTGCTGTTTGTCCATTTTTTGCTTTTCCTTTTAGTTTTTAGGGGTTTCTTCACCCACCCCCCACTCTGTCAGGGAATATAGATTGGTGAGAATTATGGAGTGGGGATGCCACTTTGTGTAGGTGTGACTAGTGAACGGGTGTATGTTGAGAGGCGGGGGGTGGTGAATATACAGTTCTATCCCCATTCTTCTTCTCCTCCAAGTTTCTTATTCTTTACATCCTCTGCCTCCTCTTCTTTTCCCTCCTCTTCATCCTCCTCCTCCTTCACTACTGCTGCCGCCATCTTCCTCTCTTTCTCCTCCCAGTGACATGACTAGAATGAACCCCCCAGACTTAGCACATCAAAGCAAATGTCACACACACGAACTGGCTTGCTGAGGTTGTACTTGACAATTGGCATGTCTCGAGTTGAGCATTTGGCACACAATAATCGACCACAATGGCGACTGAAAATAAAATTAAATGAATAAACAGAAAGAGACATTTGTACTCACACTTGTGTATAAAGTTTTAAAACCAAAATTCTTTTATGCAAAAAATTGGGCTTCAACCATTTACAAAAAGGTGAGAATTTGAGGAAATTCCTGTTGAATAGCAAAAACAAGAATATATTTTCTAAACATATACTGTTAAATATAAGAGACAATGAATGTCTATTATGTTTAATCATGAGCCATTCTAAATGTCATATTTTGGCTTTAATTTCAGTTGAAAATAAAGACAAAAATTCTCCAACTTTTGTTTCAGATGTGGAAATATTCATTAGTTACAACCAGTACAGATCTTCTATGTCTCATGTCTCTTTAGGAAGTGGGTGATTATGAATCTCTACAAATTCTTATTTTGTAATTCTTAACAATGTTTGTCTTTACTTTGCCACCTCCTCCCGGTTTTGCCATCCAGGTACCCATCCTTCTGCACCAGTACTGCTCTCTCTGTAAACATTCTGATCACCTGTACATGTAGCAATGTAAAACTGATGGATGATGAAGAACACTAACTTCTGGAAAAACATTCAGTTATCTGATGTCAATGTTCTTAGCACAAGCTTATGTTTTATGGAATTAAGAAAAAGTAGTAGTCAAGTTTATATTGTGCCATAATGAGGATGGAGGGTTTGGAAAATCTGATGCTCACAGAACAAATTGAGGAACAGAGGAACACAATTCATAGCATGCTTGATGAACTTAAGTAAATGGATAGTAGAACAGGGTTTAGAAGAAATAATGAAAAGACAAAATTAAGAGCTACAAAGGACAGGAAAATTGTGGATATCCATGGCGCCCTAGATCCTGAGGTGACACGGCATATAAACAAGATAATATCATAAGCTTTCCTTCTTTGATTCAGCTGATAAACAAAAAATGACTTCACAAGGAAAATAAACTTATCTCTCACATTCTTTCAAAATAAATAAAAACATCAATATTTACATTAGGACTAATGTCCTTATATTTGTTATTATCACGTTTCAGCCACTGTGCCTTATGACCTTCTTCAGGTGCTGCTTATCAATCCAGGTAACATTCAAGTAATTTAAAATCAAACCCTTTATTTAATCTAAGAAGGTAGATTGTTCTTGTTCCACTGCTCATATCTGATTGTGTTCTTTTTAGTAATATTTCAGTTACTGCTTGTCCTGTTTCCATTGAGTCGGCTCTGTACTAACCAGACCAGGGATTGAACTCACAATTATTTTTACTGATTTCAAAAACCAATACTTTAATTCACTAAACTATTGTCTTCAAGTTAATCAACAAAATCTTAAACCTAGAAAGAATTCTATCTTATGGTAAGTTTTTAATTCATCAAATGAGTAGCAAGTTTAATAAACTTTATAATTTCACCAAAATCACTAAGAGCCACTGACAGTCATTAAGAGTTTGAGTGGCAGAGAGGGATCTTATGTCCAAAAGCAACTCCAATGAAAAATTCAAATTCATTGCAACCTGAAATATGGTTTTCTCTTCCTTTGACAAATCCTGCTCTCCAAAATAAGGCTTCACTCATAAACATTAGTCAGTACAAAAAAGTCAATAAGTTTGAATTCAGCATTTACATTTTAATAAGACCATCATAGCACTGTAAACAGCAGAGGCTGAAAGTCAAATAAAACACTTCCTCCTTAAGGTGATTATTTTACTTACCAATGATGCTTCCGAGTTTTGATGCCAAATTTGACTCCACATTCTAAGCAATTTTCTCCATCACACCAGGGTGGCTCCTTAGATAACATGTCTTAGAATTGAAGATGTGGGGGGAAAAAAAATCCAAACTATTAATTAGGAGAATTTTAAAGCAGATTTAAATAAAAAAAACACACAAAAAAAAAAAAAAATACAAACGAACTGAAAACTTTTGGGACACTGATATGATGATGATAACCCAATTAGGAAAACCTGCTATAGATATTGAAAAAAAAATCTCCTTTTAATAAAGATTTAGCATGAGCAAATAAAATCAAAGTTTTGCAGCAATTTTTAATATTAAATTGAGATTTTTCTTGTTAAAAAGTTGAATAATTTTAATACATTGTACATTATGGATAAAAAATATTGAATTTTATATAGCATTTCTTCAAGACTTAGCATGAGGCAAACAAATTCATAGATTTGGACAAAAAAAAAAAAAACAGAATTACATCAAAATCTGCAAACATTTTTCATCCTTTTCATCATCATTTGTGCTTAGTTTAATCGATAATGTATATAAATGTAGGTAGAAAAAAGCAGCACTGCCTGGGGCCTACAATCAGGCTACTCCAACCAACACCTGTTCTGTTCACAAATAGTATGCACTAGACCTGTGTGTGCGTATGTGTGGGAGAAGGATTTTCTCAAAAACTGTAAAGTTAAGAACGTATATATTTTGGATAAGCATCACCCAGCAAAAGTTTTATTAACATTTGTAGTAGAAGAATTTGAATTTCACAAAATCTAATTGTAAGGTCAAAGTAGTATTTTACCAAGCATTGTTTTATGTTTACTTTTTTGAAGGCTTTGAGAAAATTATTTATTTTTTTGAAGGCTTTGAGAAAATTATTTATTTCAGTTTTCTCACTCATAAAATGATGTTTGTTTCATAAGTTCATTCATATTTGTTTTATTTACTTATTTTTTTTTGTAGTTGACTCAACTCACTTGAAAATTCTGTTGTGTAAAATGTGTATATATTTAATGATTTTAATTAGAAAGTATACTTTTCACTAGAACAATATATCATTGCTGATAAATATTTACAATATTGAGCTGTTACAGTTCCTTGGTAAAGTGTCATTAAAAAGGTACTTGACATCAAATGAGACTTATTCTGTAACTGAGCATTGCCAGATTTACAGACAGTATATGTATGAGATGGCTGAGAGAGATAGACATTTATTTTTCATACTAAAAATAATTGGGAGCAAATCTAATTAAAAAAGAGTATTTTTAATGCTGATCTTCAAAATAAGGCAGGCTTTAAGAATGGTCTAATTCACTCTTCTTAGACATCCTACTCAGACATGCAGGGTCAAAACAAAAAAAAAAGGTTATAGTTTGTTCTTACCTAGTAAATTGAAAAGTAACTGTTTGGAAGCCACTGTGGCATTAAAGATGCTGCAGCCATGTCTGTTGGTTGCCCCTAAGCAGGCGTTGGCTTTCACTAATGCTCGACACAAGGCTCCATTCCCATTTATGTAAGCTAGCAACATGGCTGGAAAAGGAAAAAAAATATGCCAATTAAAAAGACTAATGTTTAGGAGAATGATTGAGAAAACAGTTTTGCTTGAAGATTGAAAAAACACAATTATGGCACATAGCTCTGAATATTTAATCACTTTCTGGATTTCTATGAATTTTACTCTCATAGCTTTGCCTGAGACTTAACTGCTGTCACCACCTCTCCCACGAAAAGCTGTAGTCCAACAAATTCATTCCAACTTCAATATTTGTCTAAAGAAGTTGACTCCGCCAGTCTTAATCATATATTTGCATCGCTGAAAATGAAAAGTTTTGATTTTTATTTTTTATGTATTTTTCTTTTCCCTAACTATCATAAATTTTAATTATACATATATTTTAAATCTTCTCTTATGTTTTGGTAAACTAATTTCATTGTAAAATCACAACAGTACATTTTTTAATTAAAACTTTTTACTTGTGTGGGAAACTGAATAGCAATCTTTTTCTTAAATAACTTTTCAAAGAAAGTGGATATTGGGACTTATACTAAGTTAAAACTTAATAATTCAATTTCCTTTTTTTTTTTTTTTCAATAGGAATAGATAGGTTCACTTATCATTGATCCCAAATACTTATTTCTATTGAACAGGAGTAGAGGTTCATCCCTTGTCCCTGTTCAGGATATGGTTCACTCACTCTTTCCTTTTTTTCTACCATACCCACAATGTTCTGTCTTAAGTTTTTGGTGATCAGGCTAGACAGTGGGTGTGACTTTCTATTAGGGAGCTACTAGGTTGGCAGTTTACTGCTTCTGAATAGTTGTTAGGAACTCTGTGGTAGCACTTAGAGAGGCTGCTTTGATCAACTCTCACATAATATTGAGAGTATTTGTAGCACCAAGTCACACATAGGTAAGTCTCTGCATGCATTACTAGTGCGCAACCCTGAGGCCACATTTATGCTCTATTCTCAGCCATGCTCTGGCTGGTTTGCATTTCCAATGATGAGAAATAGTGATGATTACAGTTTTTGATTTTTTCTCTTTCCTCAAATTGAACCTAATGAAAAACACAACAAAAAATTATAACTAAACCAGTAAGCAAAAAAAAAAACACTTACCTACCCCAAGCCTTTTCTTTCTCTAATATTTATGGTATCCATTCCAACTTCTGCTGTGTAGAATCTTTCCTCTTGGAATGGTCACCAGATATCTTTGCCCTCTGTGAAACTAACTTAAATTCTTCTACTGCTACTAATGGATTCTTGGTTCCTGGCTATCTTCCCCTTTGCCAAAAGGATTCTAGCATTCACATGCATGGCTTTGGTGTATACCAAATGGATGGACAAGAAATCGTCTCTCAAAGCCCCTGACTACGCTTTCATGTGCTTCCATCTTTAATTAATAAACTATGTTAAATATCTCTTTCTTTTATTGTTCCCCCATAATAGCTGACAGTATAGACAAGTCACTTTCTCTCCATCCATCAGTGAACATCTTTGTCTTTGGTGACTTTAATGCTCACCAAGACATATGCTGAAACATTCTAAAGATACTGATGTTGCTGATATACAGACATTGATTTTTCATTGCCCAATTTCTTACTCAGATACTTTCCTACTTGTTCCTCTAGCAAAACCAAGCAACAGTCTTCTCTTCTTCTTCTATGTGCCCTGTCCCTTCAGGACGTAGGCGATCATGGTTCTCCACGTCTCCCTATCCCTGGAGGCTCTTAATATGTTTTCTCCTGTTACACCTCGCAATGCCCGTTCTGTCATCCACCTGATGCAAATATGTTCTCCACTGCCTTCCTTACGACAAATATATGAAACCCAACAGCGTGAAGGGGAGGATTGCTTCCCAAGGAAGCAACCCCTCACTCAGTAAGGATCGGCATGGACAACAGTCTTGTCTACCTCGTTTATTTCTTTCTTTCTTGCTGAGCTTTGTAACACTGCCCTCTTGGTAACTCAAACGCTCTGTAGTATCTATTGCTAGTTTGTTCCACTCATCTATTAAACAAGGACGCCCTATCTATAAGACCTCTTTCCATTCCCAGCTTTCTAATTGGGACTCACACTGTGATTTTATTCATGGCATTCTACAGACTGACATCTTCAATCTCTCAACTAAAATTTGCACCACTGAGGTTTTTTCTTGGGTTAAAGCTGACATTGATACTTATCCCTTCTCAGAAACACCAGATGAAACCTACGCTTTCATGTGCTTCCATCTTTAATAGACTATGTTAGATATCTCTTTTTTCTTTTATTATTCCCCCAGGACTGCGATGTATTGGACATAATAGCTGACAGTATAGAAAAGTCACTTTCTCTCCATCTCTGTGAACATCTTTGTCTCTGGTGACTTTAATGCTCACCATCACACATGGCTGAAACACTTGAAAGTTACTAATGTTGCCAGTATTCAGACATTAAATCTGTCCACAATTTACACAAATTGTGAACTTCCCTACCTGTTTCCCTTGCAAAACCAAGCAACAGGCTTCTCTACTTGAATTATTTCTTAGCTTCTCTCCTTGCTCTTGCTGAGCTTGGCAACACTGCTCTCTTGGAAACTCTGTGGTAGCTATTGATATTTCATTCCAAATATCAATTAAACAGGAACCCCTTATTCATAAGACCTCTTTCTGTTACCAATATTCTGAGTGGGACTTACTTTGTGATTTTCTTTGTGACACCTCATGGACTGATACCTTCAACTCTCCTGCCCAATTGAAAACTACATCACTGAGTTTTCTTCTTGGATAAAAGCCAGCATGGACACTTCCATTCCTTCTTGGAAATACCAGTTGAAACCTTAGTTACCTCCATGAATCATACTAGCATGCTTAGCCGCTATAGTACATAAGGACCACTATTTTCAGCTATACCAGGATAACAATAACAAGTACCTATCTGTTTTTGCTCGTAACAAATGTAATCAAGTCCTCGAAGGAGCAAAGTTCCTGTTTGCCAAGAGAATGAGGCACCACACAGCTTCTAACAACTTTGGCTATCGTCATTGCTGGCAACTCTGTAACAGAGTATTAAATAAGTGCAATGTCTCCATTCCCTCACTCTTCAATCAATTTCAGGTGCTAACATCTTCTGCTGATAAGGCCAAATGTTTTGCCCATAAATTCTTCTCCAACTCTACTCTTGACTCATCTGGAGTATCCCTGCCTAACTTCCCACTTAGAATTGAGTATGATATGCATATAAATCCTACCATGATTTTTTGCTATCATCTCTAATTAGATCCCCACAAAGCAGGTGGACCCAATGGTATCCCTGTAACAAATCTCTAAGCTTTATAATAAAAGCCTCACTGTCTCTTGCTTTCCTGTCTGCTCAAAGTCATCATCTGTTGTTCCAGTTTTTAAGAACTCTGGTGAGTCATCTGACCATTCTAACTATCAGCCTTTTAGCTTTCTATCTCTTTTTAGTAAACTTCTAAAGGCACTAATCGATGCTGAACTGGTTCATCATCTCTAATTGCAGGGAATTTTCTCAGACAAGCAATATGGCTTTCATTTTTTCAGGTCAACTGCTGAGGTACTGACAATAATTGCCGAAAAAGTCTATCATGCTCAAGATAAAAATGGTGAATGTCGGGCTGTAGCATTGGACATATGGAAAGTCTTTGACAGAGTCTGGCATACTGGTCTTCTCCACAAACTAAAAGGTTATCGTGTTACTGGACATATTTTCGAGCTAATCCAGTTCCTTCCTACCAGATCATGAAATGAAGGCTATCATGAACAGCCAATTGTCTGGATCCTTTTCTACTAAGGCAGATGTCCCCTAGGCCTCCATCCCTGGTCACACACTGTTTTTTTTAATTTTCATTAACCTTCCTGATGACATTAGATTGTAACTTGGCATCTATGCTGACAACACAAAAATTTACTCCTGCCTGAGCAATCCAAGGTCAAAATGGCAGCTGGTGTCCAAAACGACCTAAAGACCATCATTAACTGGGGTGAAAGATAGTTTGTCAGTTTTAATGCTTTCAAGACTAACCTTCTCTTCATTAATCATCTGAAAGATTGCTTTCTGCCTTCCATCAGCATGGCTGATGCTAACCTCCAGGAGAGTGACTCATTGCACCTTCTTTAACTAATGTTCTCAGCAGACATGAAGTAGAAAGACTATACTGAATCCATTTCTAAGTCAGCTGATAAGAAATTAAGTTCACTGTGTCAGGTGTGACAATTTTTTCCCTCTGGAATCTATGTTATATATCTATAAGTCTACCATTCAATCATTCTTAGAATATTTCTGCTACATATGACCTGATGCACCTGCTATTTATCTTGAGCTCCTTGATAAGATAAAAAAAAAAAAAAAAAATCAACAATATTATTGGTCCTGATCTGGTGGATTGGTTTAAGTCACTTACTCACCACTATAAGGTTACCTCTCTGTGTCTTTTCTATAGATATTTTCATTGTAACTGTTTGGACGAGCTCTTTACTATGGTATCTGGACTTTATGAATTTAAGCACAATACTAGGCTGGCATCAAGATCTCATCAATTTTCTGTTGAGCTGGCTTGATATCGCAGTAAGTTCCATGTTAACAGTTTCTTTTCTCACTTGTAGAATTTTCTTTCAGATCTATGCTTTCCAGCCAACTTTAATCTGCAAAAATTGCAATGTTACTCTCTTCTCTTACTTACTGCTCAATATTAATGTTTCAGTTCCTAATTCTACTCCCTGTAATCCTTTGCATTTTAGTGGCTTTACTATTTTGTTTTGGATGATACTGATGGAATATATATATATATATATATATATATATATATATTCTTTAATTACATAAATTTTGGTCATAATAAAATTAAAGACCAGTACACATTTGTATTAAAAAGTGTTCAATACAATTATATTGTAGAACTTTTGAATATTCTTCATTTGTAAACGAGTTATGTGACCTAGGTTTCTACCATGAGTGGTGTCTTCAGGCGATTTGCAATAACTGATTTTACGGGGCTTTTTTTTTTTTAAATGCTCATGCAACTGTGTTTTCTTTTGAAAGCTCACGCAACAGGGAATTTTTGTACGCGCAATTTTTAAAATTACAAGAAATTATAACATTTTTCCTCCATGGTTGTATGAACCTAATAGGTTCATAAAAAAATACCTCTTGGGTTTATACAACCATGGATAGAAACGTTATAATTTCTTGTAATTTTAAAAATTGCGTGTTCAAAAATTCCCCGTGACATGAGAGTTCTTAAAAAAAAACAGTAAATGGTAAAATCATTTATCGCAAATCACCTGAAGACACAACTCATGGTAGAAACCTAGGTCACATAACTCATTTACAAATGACGAATATATATATATATATATCAAAATATTTTAATTATATGTGGCACATGGAGTCTTTAATTATCTCGACTGGTTCTTGTCTGGATCAAGGCTCTCAGTTGTTAACAACCCACATAGTGTCGTAAAAGCTCTGTATAACTATAAACAATTATACATGCAATTGGTTTTCTGGAGGACTGTTGGGTAATCACCTCATCCTTCTATTTGGTGGCCATCCTGCACAGCCATCATATCTCAAAATAAGTGTTCAAAATGTTATTCTGAGAATATTCCCCGTCTAAAAATTGCATAACATTAATGCCTTGGAATCATTTCACCATAATTTTGGTTGCATTTCAGTTTCTCCCATTTCTTGTTAGAGTCATTGTAGGCTTTTCTTAGAAAATCTAAAGAATTAAACATGACAAAATTTTCCATAATGTCTTACCTGCAAAATTCACGAAATAGAGATTTTCAACAAAAATCATTTACTTTTTCTTCAATAAAAATTACTTCTCTGTTCTTCATTTAACCTCTTAAGAGTAGCTGATGGAATATCAGAAATTTCTTTGTTCTGCTTTTCTTATTCTTACTCTAGAAGTAAATCAGATAGCAATTCAAGATAATTTGTAGTTGAGAATAAAGAAAGCAAAAGCAATGTACTGGAATGATGAGATATTTTACTCCTATTACAGGACACATTGATATTTATAAGACACAGAACCCAGATGAGGCTACATTTTTAGTATTAACACCTGACAAGATATTTCATAATGGTAATATTAACCGTTTCCTAATTGAAAGAGCAGCCAATGCCACTACCAGCTGAAATTTTTAAAATCTTTCTATTAAAACAATCTTTGAGGAAAATAGGTTTCTCAAGTGCAGTAACTGTTAATGCTCTTTCCAGTACTGATCGGGGTTTCCTTTCCAATCTTTTATTTGAAATGATGTGGAATATCAACATCTGGATTGTGCCATTTTTTACCCTCTTTGAGATGATATCCATTTTAGTTTTTGCTGCTGCTGAAAGATTTCAAGTGATCCAGTTTCTGCTATTGGGTACAGTTATTTGTTTTTGACTTTAGTTCCAGTTCATAAGGTTCGCAGAATGATGGGCCTCATTCAAACATAGAGGCTTCATTCACTCAATATATTGATACCAATAAAATGGATAAAGTAAAAATAATGTTATGATAACGCTAGTCATTTCCTTATAGGAAAACATGACATATTCATTGACCAAGCAGTCAGTGTCATCGTCAGTCAAAATTAGTATACTCTGGAAGTAAATCAGATAGTAATTCAATATTCTGCTCCTAAGTGGCTAATGTACTTTGTAGGTGAGCATTTAATGAATTGATCTTAATAAATGAAGAACAACTCAACACACAATCCAACAAAATGTGTTCATTTTTTCTGCTGTTTTTCAAGTTGTGATTATTGCAAAAAGTGAAACATGCCAACCTGTATTTCCTTCAAGATCTGGCTGGTCAATTGGATAATCAGGCATTGCCTCGCGAAACAATTCAAAAATTGCGGCTGCATTATCTTTTCCATACTGAGACAGGACATGCAAAGAATTCTGACCTCTGAAAAACAAAATGAAATTTTTTTTTAAATAAAATAAATAAAAATACAGGCATACATTGAATAATACATTATTGAGTTAGAAAAATTAAATACTAGGCCACAGAAATTCATAAAATATAGAAAAAAGAAAAGGCTGGGAAGACAGAGAGGAAAGAAAATTCTAACAATGCTTACATAATGATGATGTTATTGAAAAACTATGACAAAATGAAAAAAGTTTTTGTAGACATATTTCCTTCTTAAAAAAAAAAAAAAAAAAAAAAAAAAAAAAAAATCAAAAAATAAAATTTTAAAAAATTGTGATGTAATGAATATGTATACACCTTGGTTTCCCCTCACTGGAATGTTATTGGCTGGTGTCAGCCATAAATATAAACTAAGGCATGAACGTACAGAGGTCTTCAACCAGAGATCTATGTTCATACGACTACTGATCTACGTCTATTGACTATACCTATATCTCAGGGTACTGCATACGATGAGTACCATCATTACGTCTACTTACTAGATTGTTCTAGCCAGTTACATTTGCCTAAACCATTTAGCAACCTCAAATGATATATATATTCCTTTCCAGGACATATCAAATTTTAAATTCTCAATGTCCTTCTTTGCATGAATATGTAGTTATATCAATGTAAATATCATTTTAGTTCAACAAGGTCCTAAAGGATAAAACACATCACGTAAAATCTTTTTCCACTTGGTCATTGTTTTTACATGACATTTTAATCTAAAACATTTGTAGGGTAATAAGTCAGTACGTACAAATTACAATCCATGGATTGCTAGTTCAATACTTACAAGGTTTACTTAAAATAACATAAATAAAATTAAAGAAAAGAAAAAAAGAAAAAAAAAACATGCCTCTGTTGGAACACTGAACTATCCATTTGGCACAAAGTGTGCATAATTCAATTCTGTGGAGGTCATATTTACCAGATGAGTAAACTAAGATTCTATCTAGTATTACATTAATATTACCCACAATTCCACAATTCTCCTCTTTGACTTGTTTACTTTCTTTTTCTCAGTGAAATCAAACAGCCTCTCCTATATGTCATTTCCATTTTTCCTTGTGACAAAAATGGAATAGTCCATTATTCATGAGGTATTAGATTATTTTTTCATTTTTATTTTTTATTTTGACTGAAAACAAGTAGCATCTCTGATATATCTCTTCTGGCTTTCCACACAATAAAAACAGAATAGTCTAATATTTATAAGGTATTGGCAGAGTGTAACATAACATACATGTTAAGGAACAAAAAGAGGGACAAGAAGAATTAAATAATTAAAACAGATTAATTAAAAGATTTTGTTTTCCCCTAGCTAAGTCAGTCAATTAAGTGCCATATGTGAAACACGCTTGAGCAATCATGTCTCAAAAGAGACATGACTGACTGGGCAGAAGATTATCCCGCAGTAGGTTGTCATTGCTTTCTGCGGTGGACTGGTTGCCAGCCAAGGCTATAGAACCCAATCTGTCTTCTTATTTAACCCAGAACTGGAGGGAAGTGACGGATTAATACCTTTCCCAAGGGCATTTGCGCGTTGGTGAATGCAAGGAATTCAACTGGAATTCGAACTCAGCTCCCCAATTTCTCGTTCCGAGCCAATATCCACTGCACGACAACGTACATCCAGTAAGTAAATATCTAAGTAAATGTTTTAAAAAGCAGAGAATGATAAAATGCACATTAAAAAAAACAAAAAAAAAACAAACTGCAAAATATGCACTTACTTTCCATTTAATGCTTCTGCATTGATATTTGATTCTGTTAAGAGGCACCGAATTGTGTGCAGATTGCTATGCTGCACAGCTATGTGTAAGGCTGAAATGATAAGAGTTTGTGAAAATAAATAAGATAAAGGGATAGCTTAGTGATTAAAGTAAATTGACTACATCTCAACAAATGCATTCAGTCAAGTATCAGAATTTTCCTTAACTCATTGTACCTGATAGCAATTTTATATATGAGTTGGGATCGAATGTCGATCAAATATGGATCTGAATCTGACAGAATGATAATATAAAGAACAAAAAGAAATTGTTTATCAATCTTTAATAAAAGTGAAATATGTTAGCTTGATAAAAATTTTGTATTTGTTCTATATCATATATATATATATATATATATATATATTTGTCAGGTATTAATAGAACAGTGCTCAATGTAATATAACAGAGCTATTAAGTATATATATTAAATGCACCTGATGATTGCATGAAACTCCAAGTCATCCTTTAGACATAGAATAATATATTTATTAATACATTTTTTTTAATTTAACTTAATTATGTACAATAATGGATCATATGCCATATAAGTGAAAAATTCCAATTAAATACATGTCATAATAGATCATTCAATCATGAATAAATCAAACTTGAGATTTTTCTTGTTAAAAAGTGAAATAATTTAACACAAAAAATAGTGAGTATAGTTTTTTTTTTTTTTTTAATCATATCACCCCGAGCAAGGCGGTAACGCCACTGATGCGCAGAGGGCTACATAAGAGTGAAAAGATTGGAAAAGAGAAACCCGGAAACCATATCCAGAACAGGGAACAAGGGATGAGCCTCTTCACCTGTTCAATAGACGTGGGTGGAGTATGAACCGAGCAATAGTTATATAGTGTTTCTTTTTTTAGACTTTGCAAGAGTAAAACAAATTCACAAATTTGAATAAATAAAAAAGATCCCAGAATGACATCAAAATCCACAAAAATCTTTCATTCTTTAATAGTCTGTTGTGCTTAGTTCATATTCTAATGTATATAAAGCTGTGTAGAAAAAATTCAAATGTTAATAAGATAGTAAAGATCCCAAAGCACTGCCAACACCCCCAATCGAGTTCCCTCTCCCAGTCGGTCCCGATTATTATATTGAAACAGTGAAATAATTATTGATAAGATACTACTGACAGATAAACATGTATATACACTGCACTGACAGATGCATGTAAAACCAAAGACAGCGTATAACAGGTAGAGAATCAGTTCTTCTGTCAGGTAAGATTTCTATAGTTCGTCTTGCGATTAAAGGGAGATAATTCTTAGCAAAAGCCTGCAAGTTTTAACACCATCAGAAATTTGCTTTTAACCAGAAAATGTGGATCTTGGCTCAGTGTGAATAACATTTACTTGAACGGCTAAATATGAAATCCATTACTAACAATAGTCATGACAGTACTTAACACAGTTATGAAAACTGAAAGGAAATGCGACAAATCATAAATAATGGCAATAAAAAAATGACTAATAAAAAGCTACTTCAATTCTAAATCAACAGAACAGCTATGAATTTTTACAAGATTCCAGTAGGACTAAAAGAAACAAAATATGGAATTATCTAATCAGTTGTTCAAGTAAATATAAAGCATGAATTCCAAAAGTTTTTTTTTTGTTAACACACTTAGATTTGGCAAAAACAAGAATGGTTGGGTCAACTGATGCCAAATAATTAAGAAAGAAAAAATAAATAAAGACAAGGTGGACAGGAATAGCTAATATTTCTTTTTGTACCAGCAGCACAGGTAATCCACAATGTTTTCTTCTCCAAAGTAAATAGTGAAGACAAGAATAAATCTGTCAAGATTAAAGAAGTAATATTCAAGAGAAATGCCTCACACTTTTGGGTCTCTCATTTGCAAGATGGTTACAATCAATCATTCAAAACACTGAATACTATAAAGGAGAAAAATAACTTGCATAGGGATCATGTCATGGTGTAAGACTTAGTCTCACTGACTCAATACTCCCATGCACTTTTGACAATACTTGAAACTTGTAAAAGCAATTTTATAACATTATTTATGTCATTCCAACGAAACGATTAAAGAAAATTCTGATATAAAAAATTGTGTCCAATATATTGAATTAAAGATTACTTTGAAAATTTGTTTACCCTTTAAAACAAAATTTAGCTATAGAAAAATTTCTACAGGAATTATGAATTGATTTTAAAAATCTGTCACAAATCAGTTATCTGATTTCAATAAAATATTCAGCAATTATTCATTTAGAAATTTATTTATGGAAAATATCTGAAACTTTTTTTTTTAAAGTCAACTCTACCCCTAATAAAAAAATATCATATAAATATAAAAAATATTTGAATTTTTATAAAAGCAAAAATTAAATCAGTGAAAATTTTATTTGTAATTTAAAATGTAAACTTATGTCTTCAAACAGAAAAAACTGCAATAAAACTAGAATATTTTGTTTGGAATGTTTTAAGTTACTTTTCTTTTATCTACACTTTAGGTTGGGTAAAAAAAAAAATTCACTGAAATGTTTTTGTAAGATTTATTTAAATGTTTTAAAATCTATTAATTTCTATACATGGACACCTTTGAAAGGTTATTCAATAATAAGGATTTTATAACTGAGAAATTTAAATAATAAAGGATTTCATTGGACAGGAGGATTTTTAAAAGAAAATTTGTTCTTTTATGTACTGACATTTTGCAATCTTCTCTGTTATAATAAAGACTGTTGTTTACATATTTCTCTCCTGTCATGCACATGGAGAGAGAGAATAGTGAGAAAGCATTGGCTCAGTTCATTCTCTTTACTACTAGTTATTAAAGCTCTTGCTGTGTTTTCACTCTTTAACAGTGCCTTATTATTTTAGATTTTTTTGCAATAATTATGTTGTCGAGTAGTGAAAAATCCAGCCTATTATAATAACGACTGTGATATATATATATATCCTCCTGTCATGCCCATCAAAGCTGTGAGGAAACAGCTAATAATTCTCTCAAATATTTTGCCGTGATTTTTTATGGCGGGGTACACTCATTAGTGTATATATGAGGAAGTAGTGTTAAAAAAAAATATTATCTTCTAGAACTGCTACTTTGTGGAAAAGTAGCCTGAGAGGATGCCTTCCCACTCACTACAATCTTAAAGACTATGATCAAACATTATCTGTATTTTTTAATTCCTCCTCTTACATTCATAGAAGATCATTCAATAACTACCTGGAGTAGTTCTTGAACCTTGTATTAGGTAAACAATAAATAAAGAAAAAAAAAACATGCTCTCCAGACTTCATCTGGTGTTTGCCTATCTGGATAACCTTCAGGGAATTTTAATTTGAACATTTTATTTAATTTACAGAGGTAACCTTTTTATTTATGTCCATAGATATCTTGTCATTCTTGTTCAGTTATTGCTCACTCTCCATTGAGTTCAAGTACACACTACCTGGCCCAGGGATTGAACTCACAATTACTACGTCACCAAATTCTTAAACCAACACTTTAATCCATGAGGCTAATAATAACAACATGTAAACAAAATTCCTCATTCCAAAATTCCAGACAAAAATGTCTTTTTGACATTACGATGAAATTAAAAATTACATTATTCCCATCCCAATCAATGTGATTCTTTCTTCAAATTTTAAAACATTTTGCAACTCACCATTATTGGAGTTTTCATCAAGAGCATCAATATTTACACCATTTTCTATGAGTGCTGTGCTTATGTTAGCATTGTCATTAGTAGCTGCCAGGTGTAGTGCTGTTTCCCCATGTAATGTCCGATCGTTGACATTAGCCCCAGCCAGCAACTGAAAAACAAAATATGTAGATATTTCTAAAAAGACAATTCTAATGAAATGCCAGCTATCACAAAAACAAACAAACAAACAAACAAAAAAAAACAACAACAGAGAGGGAAGTTAGTTTAAAATAGAATGAATTAGTAAACATTTTTTTTTTAAATTCTGTCAATTATATCTTGATTTTTTGATTAACTGCTAACATTCTCTCACTGATGTTACATCAAAGCCCAACAAAGCATCACATTCAACTACACAAAAAAAAACCCAGAAACTATCAGGTCATTTTTCAATCTATTTTTAATGCTAGATTTATTAAACGTTTTGTTAGAAACAGGTTAACTGGGGTCTTTTTACAACATTTTTCTTTGTTTCTTTTAAAGTGTTAAATTCAGGGTTGCATTGAATTAAAATAGCAGTAATCTGAAAACTCATGTTTTTAAATAGCTTCATCAGATCTAGATTTTCATGAGCATGCTGTCCAACTCATTCAGAATTGTCTATCATCTAAAAACAATCATCTGTCAATGGCTTTAAATAAACAAACTTTTAAATCTTAAAGACAAATTTTCATCAGACCATAGACTGACGCTACAAAATCATCAAGAGCTTTACCAAATAACAAAAACCACATCACTTGAACTTTTCTAACAACAACAACACAAATAGGTAGCATATATAACTAGAAAAGAAAAATCATATAATCAAGTTTTTAATATCCCACACTACCAAAAACAAAAGCTTTGAAAGGAAACTGATGCTAAACATTTATTTTTCTTCCATTATAAAACACAGTGAAAAATTCAAATAAAATGATTTTTACAAATTTTGAACAAAGTTTGATTCCCTTAAATTTGCTAAGAAATAAAAGTGATCTTGTAAACAATATCAATACTTATTTGCAATAAGCTGGCAAACAATAATATAATACAGATATACTAACATACTGAGCTCACATTTGTGACCAAAATTTCAGAAAACATTACTAGTACTTGTGTCTTACTGATCTTCTTTTAGATGAAGCTCCTTACCATGTGCACCCTTTTTAAAGAACAGACTGTTTTCTTTTAGTTCGTCATACTAACTTCCATGACTGGAATTGGGAGCTATTCCCTATTTAATGTTATTCTCCTATTCTAATGTTATTTTTTTGTATATTAACATTTTCTTTTTATTTATTGATTTAATTTTACTATTATTTGTTTTATACACAAGCAACACATTTTCTACAACAGCTACAACAATGATATACCTTTCAATCAACTATAGTACTAATTGTTTGGTCAGTAAATGCCAAATGTTTCCAGTATGGAAATGTTTGATTTCACTAATATTATTTCTTAAATGGTATCAGTTTTGTCAGCATAACACCATCAATGAACAAAAAACAAATGTTAAACTGACTGCATCAATTTAGCCCTTTGTTAAAACTATTTTACCAACTGGAATAAAATATATTCTTTTATTGTTAAGTTTTTAAAACCAACTCGCTTTAATTCAAAAATCTAAACACTACACTAGAAATTTGAAATATGTAAGTGGAACAAATTATATGGATATTTTTGTCTGAGAATTTGTTGTATAGTGGCCATAAAAACATAGAAACATGGGATATAATGATGACAGATATATGATTAACAGTATTGTGCCACACTCACCAAATTGCGAACAATAATCTCTGAAAGTGCCAAAACGGCAAGATGAAGGGGCGTATGCTGGTGAGCATCTTGAACACGAGAATTGACATTGGCATGAACACTGATCAAGAACAATACACTCTCAATATCCCCATTTGTGATGGCTGTGTGCAGAAAATTCCGACCTTTGTTGTCTGTCTGGAGAAAAAAAGAAAGAAAAACACAAATTTCAATATTTTAGAATAAACCAAACACAAAAAGACAAATCTGCAGTCCTTAATAAGTAGAAAATCTGGAATGCATCTTCTAAATTGAAGAACAGAACAAAACATTTTATATATTACAATCAGACAAAAATAAAATATCATTATGGCCTCCCTCAAATAGTCACTTATTCATTAAAGCATATTCAAATGTCTGGCTAATGTAAACTAAAATTCTATTAAATATTATAAAATTGCTGAAATTATTATCTTAAATTTTACTATTTAGTTAAAAACAAAAAAAAAGAAATTAAAATTTTATGTTTTTTTGGCATGTATGGTCGCAATACTTTCCGTCTGACAGCTTCCGGAGCTCGTAAATCTTTTAACACCCTACCATTGCGTAATCGAGGTGATGACAGGTAGGGCTACCGCAGTTAAAATGTTGTTGTTTTTTCTAAATTTCTGGCAGTAAGGAATTATTACTTGATTGAAATCAGATAAAGGTAAGTTTCAACTTTAAAAATTGACTTAAATGACGTGTCAGCAAGGTATATTTTATTTTTGCAAGATTTTTAAAACAGAAATTGGGCTACTGTTGACATAGTGTTGACAGAATGTGTCAATAAATCAAAAATGGTGGGAAATTTTAACTTAATTTTTTCGATTTCAAAAAAAATTAGATTAAAATCAATATAATTTTGGGTTAAATAATACCAGTGTATTTTTCTTTCGGGAATTAAAATTTAATCTTATGGCTTTCAATTAAAGCTAATTTTAAAGTTGAAGATTACTTATTTATTTTTAAAATTTCAATTTAAATTTAGGTATCGAAAAATCAGTGGAGGTACCTAAAAACAGTGTAGTAGCAATCAGAGAAGTAAAGAATATAGCACCATGGCTTCTTTCCAATACTGTCATGGAAAGACAGGCTTCTAGGGATAAGGGAAGAGAGGTCAATCTTGCTGGAGAAATAAAATGAAAGAACGATTAGTGAAAGAATAATAATGAATAAATCATCTAAGAATCTCAGACAACTTAAGATGATTATTATTACGAAGTGTAAAGAAGTAAGAGGAATAAGGTAAAGAATGACTAGTAAAAAATTAATAATGATAACACTGTCTTATTTAGAGAGAAAATGTTCTTTGAAATGTTCACATGAATCATTTTCCTGATTGAATCAAGTTTTATGATAGAAAATGGAAGCAATGCTAAATACTGTATCCTTATTTTTTTAGTCATTTCACCCCCAAATAAGGCAATAAAGCCACTAACATACAAGGGGTTACTGAGGATGAAAAAATATCCCTTGTGTCAAGTAACTCTACAAGTGATTCTGGTACCATGAAACCCAGTGCTACCTGCCACACTGTCAGGTCATCAGTGACTAAACAGTTATCCTACCAGGCTTTTCTAGCAAGGAGAGGCACTAGACACACAGCAGGGTGGATGAACCGGTTTTTTAGGCTCAATGGGGTAGACTGGGCTCCATAATTATGTATTCAGCCAAGTCAGTGATGACATGGCATCATTGGGTGGAAAGCTTCTTAGACTGGAGTCAACAACCAAGGCAAAGGGTATCCCTGATGGGAGCAAAAGCTTTGATCAATTCAAACATTTCAATAAAGAAGCAATCAAAAAGAAAAGAATTCTTACCTGTTCTGCTGCTGTTGGCTCTCTGTTCAAGATGGCCTGGGCTGCCTTGTTGTTTTTAGTCATCATAGCTACTGCAAATGGGCTGTAACCTTGTCGATTCTTCAGGGACAAGTTGAGATTGGGGTGGGCAAGTAACAACGAAATGATCACTGAATGTTGGTTCTGGATGGCAATATGCAAGGGACAATTGCCATCTGCATCCTTGAAAGCACAGAAAAAGTTCAAATGAATTCACAAGCTAAATCAATCACAAACATGAAAAATCAGTGAAAAATATATAAATATAGATCATCTAAAAGAAATCTTTTTGTCACAGACATTAATTTAGAATCTACTAGTAATTGAATTTGATTTTTGCTGAATGCTCCACTAAATTCTCGTGTCTTAAACATTTGATTATTTCATTTAAGCCTCTTCTCAACAAATCACTACCTCATGTTCCAATAATAATTACAGAACCAATTGAATTTATCATTAAAATTAAGTCTATACTAAAAGAAACATATGGGTAGTGCAATGGTTATCAGAGCTGTAAGTGGAACTGATAAGATGAATTCAAATTCCAACATAGCCTGTTATGTTCATTTTCACACAAATACCTTTAGAAAAGGCACAAATACCTGTCAATTTTTTCCCAGCTAAAGGTTAAATAGCAGAGTAAACTAGGCTTTAGCCTGGGTGGAAATCAATCTAAGAAAAGGAAACCTGAATTTCAAACCAAGGGAAAGGCAATGAGAAAGAACTTCATTATCTCCTACAATCACATCTACTAGACAATCGGCATCATAATAGTCACGAAACTAATTAAATTGCCATTAAAATAATGTTCACTACTCCACAATAAATTTTTGGGTAGTGGAATGGTTATTAATATGGAAAGTGGAAACATCAAGCAGAGTTAAAATTCGAGCCTTCTGTTGCATACACTTTCGCACAAATGCCATTGAAAAAGTTATAAATCTGTCTCTTCCTTCCACCACCCAGCTATAGGTTAAATACACTACGCCTCCTCAGACTTACCCTGTCCTCAGACCTCAAATGGAACCACTATATTGAATCCATAGCAAAATCTACTGCTAAGAAGATTGGGTCACTATGTCGATCCAGGATGTTTTTTCCACCTGAATCCATCCTGCATATATACAAGTCAACCATCCGTCCGTGCATGGAGTACTGCTGCCATTTATGGTCAGGTGCCTCTGCCATTCTCCTCAGTGTTCTTGACAAGCTCCAAAAGAGAGTCTGTAATGTGATAGGTACTGATCTGGCGACTCGACTGCAGCCACTTCCCCATCGTTGAAATGTGGCCTCCCTTTGTCTCTTCTATAAATACTTTCATGGCTTCTGCTCGGATGAGCTTAAGTCACTGATGCCTCCTCAACAGGTGTTTACTCGTGCAACCAGACTGGCAACTGGGTCCCACCCATTCACAGTCAGGTTAGCCAAATGCAGACGACAATTCTACTCCTGCAGCTTCCTCTCTCGCACTTCCCGCCTGTGGAACTCGCTCCCGTATTCTTGCTTTCCTGACGGCTACAACCTCCAGAAATGTAAATGCAAAGTCAATACTCATCTACTAACCACTGGCTTCTAGCTCTCTCCCCTCCCCTGTATAACCTTCCCTTTCTCTCCACCTATGTATCTGTCATCACACCTGCTTTCTCAGCTTTCTAGTGTTCCTTTCTAACTAGTTTGTACTCCTCACTCTTTTCTAAAAAATCTTTTTACATTTAAGTAACCCCTTGCACATCAGTGGCGTTTCCGCCTTGCTCGGGGTGAAATGATTAAAAAAAAAAAAAAAAAATAACAAAGCTGACTGGGCTCTTTAACTATGGGTGGTAATCAGCCTAAAAGAAGGAAGACTGAATTTCAAACTGTGGAAAAATGCAACAGAAAATGACTCCATTATGTTTTCCAAGATTCCGCAATAATTCACAAATGATAAAGAAAAAGAATCTGTAGAGAACCATGATCAATTATACCCTGAACGGACATGGCATTAAAAAGAAAATATGCTATTTAAATAACATCTCCAAAAACTTTACAATGTAACTTTCACAAAATTCCAAGATTAAAAGATATCAAATGTGATCAATGATAACAAGTATGCCAAGATAGACTGATCATTTAAGAATATTGGGGTATACTAGTAATGCCTGATAAAGACATCTGCAAAAGTCATCACAGTATTGCACTTCAAAGGTCAAATGTCAAAGTTTTATTTGTTAGCCAAAAACATTGTCACAAAATATTTTTTTAAATGTCTTTAGTTAACACTATTTAATTTTAAACTTTTCAATAGCAACAATTGAAACCTAAAAATAAATTTTCAAATTGTCTTTATATATCAAAGATCTTTATTGTATGCAATTAAGTGACCAACTAATTCCATCTTGCCCATGTGACCTGTAGCAGAACAAAATGTGAATTTTGTGAGAAAATAAAACAATAAAATCTTAACACACTAATGTGAAGATTCTTACAACTGCTTCCATCAAAGTAAAAAAAAGAAAGAAAACAAAGCACTCATTTCTACAAAAGTGAGTAAAAAATTTTTTACCTGAATGTTGACATCAGCTCCATGTTCCATAAGACACTGAACCACCAGTTCCAGGCCCCAGGCACAAGCCAAGTGAAGCGGGGTTTGCCCATCCCTAACAAGGGGAGAAATAAAAAGACAATGATTTTTCCCATATTAAAATTAAGGCATCTCTCTCTCTTTCTCTCACACTCATACACAAAGAGTGAATCAATAAGTACATAGCCTTACACAATTATATGTAAATTGTCATTGTTTCTGTGGCAAAGCACTGAGTTAAGTTCTTTGAGAAAATTACATTGAAAAATGAATATTTTTTGTATTCAATGATTTTTTTCATCATCAAATATGTAGTTTGTTATTTGCATTGACTTGCCTGCTGTAGCAAGTCTTGATAATTAGAGATAAGAAATTTACATATTCAAATAAAAAAAAATAATGGTTTTAAAAACAACTTTTTTCATTTCTTTTGAATTTAGTCTTTCATGATCTTAATAAGTGCCTTGTTGATAGATTTTTATAATTAAATTGTTTAGTTGCTCAAATAAAGTTATTTTCTGCTCTGAAAGTGGAAACAACCTTTGCATTTAGATTAAGGCATAGCAGTCAACAGAAGTAAGCAATGTTTACATGTTTTAAGAGTATATTTTGAAGATCTAACAAAGCTAAAATTTTAATTTTTGAAATTTTTGGTTTTGTTGAAAAAAATTTAAATAAATTTGTTTTGTTTAATAATTGATTTAATTGTTTATCATTGAGCTTCTTTAAAAAAAAATAATCCATCATTAAAAAAACAAACTAAGATGTCTACATGCTGTATATGAAATAAACTACTATCACATAGTTTAAATCAAACTGCTTTACTTATGACAATCTCACTCTTAGCATTTTAGATCAAACTCACAAATTTCTCAAAGCAACAACTTCAGTGCAACAAAGAAAAGGAAAAAAGCTCAGCCCATGTGATGTCAAGTATCATTGCTAGTCTAAAATGTATTAAGCTGAAAAACTGAACTGAGTTTATTGCAAATTAGTGTAAAAATAAAAATTACCAATGCATGCACCACATGACAAGGCCTTTTACGTAATAGTGTAGAACCAATTAAAAACACGAAGACTTAGAATAAACAAAAGTCAAAGAAAAATTCAATCCTACCTGGCCTCTTCACCTCCTTCTCCATTAGGACCAGGCTTCCTGGGACTATTTTTGTCACATGCGCTGAAAAAAAAAATAAACAAAGAAAAAATTCAAACAAAGGATCTTAATGAAAATGTATTGGAGTAAAAGTAGCTTCTAACATCAGCTAAAACTATCAATTGCACTTTATGAATTTAGGCCTTTTTCAAACTTTTATTAATAGTGAATAATTTTGTCTATCTTCAATTGATGTAATAATTAGAAACATATTGAAAATATTTTACAAAACTCTTTTGCCACCCATATCTTATAGCCAATAAACAAAAAAAAAAAAAAACGGCACTGACCTTCGAATGAGAAAGCAGGCCACTGACTCATTGTTCTCGTCTATTGCCCGGTGCAGCAGGTTCTGGTGACATCCTTCAGGGCCTGGACCCCACATGTCCACATCACAACCATGTTTCACCTAAAAATGTGGACAGGAAAGAAACCAAAATGTTTTTTTTTTTTTTTTGTTTAAATTTTTCTTATTTTCTTATCGGTTAAAGAGAAATGACACTTGGCTCAATAATTGAACGTATGATACATCAACAATATAAGGCCAGCTTAAACAACAAAACAGGCTTTACATCAGTGAGAGGGGCCAGAGCACAGAACATTAACCATCAAGAGGGAGGCTCCAAAGTGGTGTGGATTCTCTCCTGAAGACCTCAAGACCTTGTTGGAATCTGGTATGTAGAGTAGTTCAGCTGGCATGAACTCACAAGTTGTGTTCTATTATTTACATGCCTAATGTCTGTTATTTAATATATATATATATATATATATATATATATATATATATATATATATATATATATATATATATTAATGTCTACGGCTATATCATGTTGAATACATCGGTTCCCGTCCGATCACCGAAGTTAAGTAACATCGAGTCTGGTCAGTACTTAAATGGGTGACCATTTGGGAATACCAGATGCTGTAAACATAAGAACCAAGAATGGTCCAGCGGTCCTCCAGGCTTGGAGGTTGAGTACAGGGCTACCAACCTTGCCCCGTAAAAAAACAGTTTGTTACAGAAACAGCAACAAAAAGTTGTTGCCCTATGCACCATCTGGATGTGATGGATAAATGATGATGATATATATTAATAAATAAACATATTATCCTACGGTCTTTCTAGTAACTATAATGCAAGCTAATCACCTGAGAGACATGAATCAGCTTGCATGGTTCATGACATGTAAAGATGAACTTACCAAAATATGTGCAATATCTTCCTGTCCTGAGTCAAGGGCCAGCCACAAGGGAGAATTGTTATCCACATCAACAATGTTCATGTTAACACCCTTAGCACACAAGGCCTCCACGATGACAGGTAAGTGACGCTTGATAGCCAGTTGGAGGGGTAGGTCTCCTTCAGGAGTACTGCAGTAACAAAATACAAGAGAAAAGAAGATTTAAAATCTTTTGGGGACATTATACCTATGATAGAAGTACTATATAATAAACCTGGGTGCCTGCCATATAGCATAATTGTGAGCAAGCTATTAGAGTTCAATCTTTACTGGGTCACAGACCTTTATGATTTCATTCTTCTACAATTTTAGTTGGTTGATTTTGTTTAGCAGCATATCAACTTGTATAGGTTATTTAATGCCAAAATCTAAATCTTTTGAACACAGTTGTTTGCTTTTAACTACAGATAAAATGTCTTGTCAGTTATTCTTGCTAGAAAAGTGTACTGTCGGTTATTCTTGCTAGAAAAGTGTACTGTCGGTTATTCTTGCTAGAAAAGTGTACTGTCGGTTATTCTTGCTAGAAAAGTGTACTGTCGGTTATTCTTGCTAGAAAAGTGTACTGTCGGTTATTCTTGCTAGAAAAGTGTACTGTCGGTTATTCTTGCTAGAAAAGTGTACTGTCGGTTATTCTTGCTAGAAAAGTGTACTGTCGGTTATTCTTGCTAGAAAAGTGTACTGTCGGTTATTTCTGCTAGAAAAGTGTACTGTCAGTTATTTCTGCTAGAAAAGTGTACTGTCAGTTATTTTTACTATATCTGTCATGAATACACTCTTTCAAGTGTGCATGATCACCTCATCAGTGATGCTATGCCTTGGGGTCATGACAAGTTTCGGTTCTTTCAAGATCATACTTGTTCACCCAAGATATCCTACTGGAACAATATTCCAGCAGGTAATCCTGAAGCAAATTATCAGCAATGGACATTTGTCACTGCTGATGATGAAATAGCAAGCGACCAAATAGAAATGCCCTACATGAGTTCCGCCTCAGCCAAGATGAGACAAAAAGTGAACGAACTAAATTCTCATCTTTTCCTTTTTAGAACGACATGCAGAATGACCCACACTCCCAATTATATCCAGACTTTACAGGTAATTGATTTCAACAAGAAATTTTCTCCTATGAAACAATACCTTACTAAAAAAAAGAAACAAAAACAATTCATACACATTCACTAGACATAGGAATTATGATCTAAAATGCCTTTCACATTCCCTTTCTTTTCCCCTTCCACTTTTCTTTTTTTCCTCTTATGTATTGTTGGTAATTATTTTTTATATAAAAGT
Source organism: Ascarosepion bandense (assembly GCA_037127315.1). Lineage (NCBI taxonomy): Eukaryota > Metazoa > Mollusca > Cephalopoda > Sepiida > Sepiidae > Ascarosepion > Ascarosepion bandense. The sequence continues at coordinate 852,806 of JBBBDQ010000131.1, read as the reverse complement.
GTATTTTTATGCTGTCATAGTGTTTTTTAGGGGCTTCACTATTTGTACATGGCTGGTGCTCCCACTCCAAGTTAGGATGGACTTGAGAACACCAGCAATTAAGAGGTGGTTCCATGCACCTCAAAACATCCAATCTCCCAATCGGAGCTCTTGCTGTCAGATCCACAATTTTAGATCTGGCTTGCACCATTTAATTTTAAGTTTTGACTTAACTGAATGAAGGTCATTAAATAACAACACAAAACACACATAATTGGAAAATAAATGAAAAAAACACAACACAAAAACTACTCTTAATGTCTAATTATAAATTAACCTGCCCTTTATGTTACTCATTATTTTATACTAGACATGTATTTTGGTATTTATTAAGCTGAATTTACTCTGGCACAAGGTCAGAAGTAAAGCAATCAGTGAGGATAGAATTTACTACAAAATAATAATGACACGCTATGCTAGCCTGTTAACTATATATATATATATATATACACACCTCATGATAAGACATCTATGTGTTTACTGATTATCAATATCTTAGATGTAAATTAATGGAAAAGTTTTTAATAATGTTATTTATATAATTTTAAAATTATTTTTCCTATATTCAGTTTTGTTAATTTTCAATAAACTATCTGTAAGAGTTTTAACTAAATGTATTTTTTAAATTTCAAGAATTAAACTTGTAAAGTTAGTAAACAGACCACTAGTTTTAAGGATGTGCGTTGTGGTGCATTGGATATCGGCTTGGAACGAGGAATCAGGGAGCCGAGTTCGAATTCCAGCTGAATTCATTGCATTCACTTACGCGCAAATACCCTTGGGAAAGGTATTAATCTGCCTATCCCTTCTAGTTATGGGTTAAATAACAGGACAGATTGGCTTCTATAGCCTTGGTCGGCAACCAGTCTACCGCAGAAAGCAATGGCAACCAACTGCCCAGTCAGTCATGTCTCTTTCGAGACATGATCACCCAAGTGTGTATCACGTATGGCACTCAACTGACTGACTGACTAGTTTTAAATAAATTATTTTTGGGGATCAAGATGTTTAAGAACAATAACGAATTAGGTTTTACATAATCAATATTGAACTTTATGTTCTGATATTGAGAATTTAATTAAAATATGGGCAGAGCATGTTCTTTTTCTTTGAAAATATAAGAGAACAGTTATATACCTACAATATATATGATGAAGCATTGCCTATGCTCTATCTAAACAAACTTCTTCCTTGAATAAATCAAGAATTTGAACCAAAAGGTGATCCCATGTTCACTTCATTAATTTGGTTATATTTTCCATTATACAAAAATAAGGCAAAGATGTGACAAACCTGAATAAATTTATGTTCTTGAAATTTTTATTTGATGTTAAAAAATCTTTCTACTTCTAAATATATCATCACATGTAATGGAATATTGGTGAATAAATGAACTATATTGAAAGAATATAAGTGTCTTGTTATTTTATTTTTTATCTTTTATCAATTTCTTAGATTAACAAGATTCTTAGCTTTATTATTTCCAATTGTAATTTTTCAGTTTCCAAATACATCCAAATCAAAATTTGAGATAAACTGTCCAAAGTTCCATTTTTTGATTGTCTTATTGAATTATTTTCAACTATCTCAGTTATTATCAATAACTGGATGTTGTCAGTACAGTAGACAACAACATTTTTTTTTTTTGGTGGGGAAGTGGGATGAGCCTTCAAATCAATTCAATATGCATATTGGACAGGTGATGGTGGGTGCAAAATTATTTCACAACTCCACCAGAAAAGCATGTATCAAATATTTATATCATTTTGTTGTTCTTGCTGGTAGTAGTAATACTACCACTATGTCACCAACTCAATTTTGTTGTTAGTTGCAAAGATTTTTTTTTTCAATTATTCTTGCCCAAGCAAGGTGATAAAGTCACAATGATGCAAAGTGTTACTAAGAGTGAAAGAAACTGAGAAAAATTTATTGAGAAAAGAGGTCAATAAAAGAAGTTTTAAGTACAGATGACGACAATTGATATCGCAAGAACAGAATTCAAGGAATCAGAAGAATTTTAATTCTAACAGGCAACAGCTGCTACAAACAAATATCATGAAGAGTTTGTATATTTTCCAGGAAAAGTTACTTTTATATTTCTTTTTTATTGGCAAGAAATAGCTTTAATAAAATACTGTGAAAACATTTAAATTTACATTAAAAATTTAATATAAAAATGAAATTAACAAACATTCAACTCATTTGAGTATAACCAAAAATAAAATAAGAGTAACAATAATTCAAAAATGTAAAAGTGTGTAAATGTAACTTTTCCCAGAATACACAGATACTACACTCCAATTGTAAGCAAAGCATGAGAGAGCAAATGATGATCATAGATTTGCACAGATACTCTGATCCTAGGTAGAAGTGCTGGCCCTTACATAATTCATCATTTTGACAGGTACTGTGCTATTATTATTATTATTATTATTATTATTATTATTATTATTAAAGAGGAGGAGGAAGAAGTTTGCTGTATTCATTCATCAATTTCAAGTTATTACTTCTTTTATGGACTTTTTTTTCTGATGAGAGAGATGCAAGGGGGTAATTCATCTTTTTCTTCAATCAGTCAAGTGCCATACATGATACACTCTTGAGCGATGATGTCTAGAAAGACATGACTGACTGGGCAGATGTTTTCCTCGCAGTAGGTTGCCATTACTTTCTGTGGTAGACTAGTTGCCAACCAAATCTAAAGAACCCAATCTGTCCAGCTATTTAACCCATAGCTAAAGGGAGAAGCGACGGAGTCATACCTTTCCCAAAACTTTTTGCACATATGTGAATACAACGAATTCAATTGGAATTCTCTAATTTCTCATTCCAAGCCGATATCCGCTGCACCACAAATGCACATCCTTCACCAAATATCATTACTGTTCAAATATATGGCCTACTTACAGAACTGACGTGTCCACCTGGTGGTCAAGCAGAAAGAGGGCACTAACAATATCCTGCTTCAAGAGTGCTTGGTGTAAAAGGGTCAAGTTTTCTGTATTGGTCTCATTGATATTAGCACCAGCAGAAAGCAGGCGGATGGATGTACTGTGAAGGTTATTCCACAAGGCTAGTCCAAGGACACTTTGGCCTTGGGAATCTTTTAGGTTGAAGTTGGGAACAATCATCAAGGAATCATTGCTATTTGTATATTTGGCTGTAGCAAAGAAACAAAAAAAAATATATTATCAAACTTAAATGTTCATCATTAAATTCAAGCAAAAAACGTGATAATAATATTATATTGACTTTTTATTCACTGAAACATTATCAAGCATTATTAATTTTTTAATATTATTTTTTTCAGCTTAATATCAGTTGCTTTTCATTGCAACTGCTCAGCCTCTCATCATTCAATGGTAAACAAAATGGTTTGAGAAAAAAGAATAAGTATTTACATTGTTGGAGCTGTTGTCCTCATCTTTGTTGCTATATTCATGATGTTTCAGACATTGTACACTGCAACCTTGTTCAGGTGATTGGAATCTTGAACTGAACCCTTTATTTCACCTAAAGAAGGTTGAAGGGTACAAACGCCGAAACATTGTGAATATGGCAGTAAGGATGAGAACAACAGTCCAAACAATGTAAATAATTACAATACATCTCAGAAGTATAGACAAATAATGAAAGAATAAGTACTTAGCAAGACTCGATAAAACAAAAGATACCTTTCTAAGATAAAAGGCATATGAGAATTTATTCTTTATTTCTAATCCAGACAGAGACTGATGTTCTATGTAGTTGCAATGAAAAGCAAATTAACTAATGAAAGAAATACTCATAAAAAATAACCAATTCATAACATTTTTTTGTAACTGGCATAGATCAACAGTAAGTTAACCATTTTGCAAACCATTTTCAGAAGTCATATATAGCTTTGCTTTAACATCACAAATCTCTTTCTCATTAGAGCACACAAAATGTTTTTGTTTAAAGACTTTTATTGAATGCTAAGTGCAAATTAGTTATATGAAAAATTAATAAAACAAAGTTGAACTGTAGTCTAATAATGAAAAAGAAGGTCTTACTTTCTTAACTTTTTAACAAAGGTTACGAAAAATGGGATCCATTTTCATGAAAAGAACAACCAATAAAATCAAAAAAAGAATTAAGAAATAAAAATTAATAGTGAATACAGATAGAACTTTTGTTGCACTACCTTTGTGCTGTAAGAAAACATCAACAATATCTTCACGTTTACTAAGGATGGCCAAATGCAATGGGGTTTGCTTGGTGACTGGAATTTGCTCTTCATCATCCAGAGTGAGTGTATTCAGCTGGGCAGACGTCTGAGTATTGGGGTTAGCCCCATTACTGAGAAGAACTTGCACCAGATGAACTAGACCCTTTTCACAGGCAACATGCAAGGCAGTTTCATTCTGAAAACAAGATAAAAATACAGAAATGCATTTTTAAAACCTTGAATAAGTTTTTCTCCAAGCAAAAAAAAATAAATTATCTGATAAATATTATCCTCTATTTATTATCAACTCATGAAATAAATAATATTACATCTGTTCTATAAGAGTTGTGACATTTCATGTATGAAGTATATATGAAAATGTAATAATTATAAAACAGAGGTAGCAAGATCTTTAATAGTTTTGAGATTGGCAATTTAGGAAAAATCTCTTTTGTTGACACAAAACTACTTTTAGTTGCTTCTCTAATAATAGTTGTAAAGATTTATAAATATTTCCAAATAAATATAGACACACTTAAATTATCTTTAAATTGATTCCAGGTAAATTTTAGAGAATTCATCAAAAGAAATTAAAAAGTGCAACTTTCTCAAAAAACAAAATTTTCTTCTGAACAAAAAACTGTGATACAATAGATTCAGTACAATAATCAGAATAAAAAAGAATCAATTTAAATAATGATATGATTAGTGCAGGTCATCATTGTGATTTAAGCACAGGTTTGTCTATGACTTAGTAGGATTGAGTATTACAGACATATGAAGACCAGTGTTAATGATGATGTCAAATTAAATGAGTACAGATTAAAATAAACGCCATTTGCATTGCTTGAGAAAGTCATTTTGATACTAACCAAATGAAAAATAGGAGAGATAATTACATTAGTTACACTGTTCGGACTATTGTCTTCATCTTTATTGTCATGTTTACAACATTTCAGCCTTCTTCAGGTGCTAGCAGTAATGATGAGGACAACAGTCCGAACAGTGTAAATAACATAAATACTACTTTATCTCAGTAGTATAGGACAGATTGGGTTCTATAGCCTTGGTCAGCAACCAGTCTACGGCAGAAAGCAATGGCAACCGACTGCAGGATAATCTTCTGCCCAGTCAGTCATGTCTCTTTCGAGACATGATCGCCCAAGCGTGTATCACATATGGCACTCAACTGACTGACTGACTAGTTTTAAATAAATTATTTTTGGGGATCAAGATGTTTAAGAGCAATAACGAATATGAGATATAATAATCTAAAAATGTAAAACACTTCATGCATGTCATTCAAATTTAATTGGTAAATTGAAACATTTCTCGAACAGATTCATAAGTTTGATGCTGTGATAGAACTCACACTATAGTAGCACCAACTTTTCTTTCCTCTAACAAGTAAGCTAAGTGTTTGCCAACTTCAGTTACTCAAAACTTGTAATTATAGCTTAATAATACTGATTTTCAATTTCATGAACACAACTGCTCCAGACAGAAAAAAATGTACAAGAAAAAGCTTACTACTACCACTGACTTTGTGATTAGCTGTATTGACAAGTGCTCCATGCATGGCAAGGAATATACCAGCAGCTTCATTTCCTGAACGAATGGTCTGCATTAATAAGGAATCACCTGCAAATAGAAACATTTATGAAATTAATAGAACAATTTAAATAAAAAATTGTTCATTATATTGTGAATAAATATATGTATGATCATAGTTATTGATATTTTTTACAAATTTCCCATATATAAAGATTGCTATAGATTGTTAGAATGATATAATTAGGAAAGAGAAGCATTAAAATATGGGAAAATGTCAAACAGAGATCACCGAACAATAAAAATTGAAAACACTGACAAGATTAGAAGAAAAAAATTGGTTTTAAGAATGTCACAAAATGAGATTAAAAGAAGAGTAATAAGCAAGAAATTATTTTAAGAAGTTGACATTGCAAATATAAACAGAGAGAAAAGACACAAAATATTACATACTAACGCAAGAAAGCAACCAAATTACCACCTTTTATTAAATATCACTAAGATTAGGCAAAAGCATACATGAAAACTGATTTCTCAACAGCAACTTTTAGCGATGAATGTAATGTTACATTAAATAGATCTGACAGAGGTTGCGCACTTTCATTGAAATAAAAGACAAGAATTATTGTTTCAGGCTAATATTTCAGACATTACAATTACATGGCTGATGATGGTATCTAGAGAAAGGCAGAGAATTTTTATTGGTTTTTGAACAAGTTATTTATTGAGTAATAAAGATCGCATACAAGAAGCAGTAAGCTAAAGAATAGATTTATGTAAAGTAATATTCCATCACATATTCTGAGTCTGACTTGTGCCCAATTTGCCAAAAAAGGATTCAAGGATACCAAATTAATGGAATGTCTCCCAGCCTTTCTCGATATTAATCCAATAAAAAAAATTGTGGTTTATTCCTAAAAGAGATACATATGAAAATGGAAAACAATATTCAAGCTCCTGCTATTCATATTGGGGTTCTTGACAAAAAAAAAAAATAAAAAGAGCTTGGTATCTCAACTTTAGTCACTTTCTCACTGACATAGTGGCTTCCCTCTGTCTTTTCTATAAATATTTTCATGGCAACTGCTCAGACAAGCTTTTTTCCTGGTGCCCCAACCATGTTAATTTAATGCAATTTGTCATCATTATTACTCTTCTTTTACTGTTGAAATAGTTAAAATATAATTTTCTCGTACTTCCTGCCTGTGGAACTTGCTTCCATGATAGCTACAATCTCTAAAAGTTTAAATACAATGTCAATTGTCATCTTCTATCTTCTTGAATCCCATCCATCTTTTATACTTTCTTCAATACCCCCTTGTACCCAGTCTTTTCTCTCATTGTAACCCTCTGTGACACTAGTGGTGGTCCTGCCTTGCTTGAAGTGAAATGATAAAAAAAATCTCTGGGAAGCAATAAAAGCAGCTGCAAATGATGTTAAAATAGGAGAAAAGTTTACAAAATCATTAAATAAAAGACTGATGAAGATTGTAGAATGTATAAAAGCTTATTGTGTTAATCAAATGTTTCTAATGTTTATATCCCTCAAATTTATTTACAAATAAAAATTTATGTTGCAGTTTATATAAGAATGTTACAGCCTCCCCCTAACAAACTATCAATATTTCTATTATAGGTTAAACATTTAACTATATTGCTTATATAAATCTATGTATAACCTGAAACTTTTTCCCAACTTCACTTGGTTAATATCAATATTGTAAAATCATTGACCTGCATCATAAAATCTGATTGTATATATCTTTTTTTTTGCTACTTTAATATGATCTTCAATTTAGGCAGTGAGATTCTGACTGTATTTTAAAAAAGGACAAAGGAAAGTGCAACACAGAAATCTGAAAGTGCATAGAAATAGTGATAAAAGCCTTTCAGAGACCAAGCAAAGTATTAAGAGATAAGAAAATGTCTTTAGAAACAAAGAAAGCAGAGCCAAACTGTTACACAATATCTAATCTCTTACATGGCAGTGAACAATTGGCAATTTGCTCACAGATGAAGGGACTTTAAGTAACAGGTTCATGTGATTCTACTAATGAATGTTAAGAATATCATAGACTGAACCTCTGAATAATGAAAAAGTTTTAAAGAAACTAAAAATTGATGAAACTGATGCTAACAATCAAAACAAGACAGTGGAAATTTCTGGAATACATAAAAATGCCTGGAAAATTTAACACTCACAGGATATATTGAAAGCAAGAGAAGCAGGAGAGAAAACAGAGCATAATGTACTTAACAACTTTGTGTTAATTGATAGCAGAATACAAAGACAGATGGTAATGAGGCAAAAGATACTATGTATACCAATAGATAGGAAGTTGCAGAGAGCAATAATTGCCCACATCCTGAAAGGACATTGCATATTATATTACTTCCAGCAAAATGGCTAATTTGTGGGTTTCTATCTCACAAAAGTTGGTTTCACTTCATTTACTGATTTAAGTGTTAAGTATTGTATCCAAACCTTTAGAGAGGTTATTAAAAACCCTGACAAACTCATTGTGCAGACAGGTACACAAAAATCCTTACCTGATTCTGAATTGACAGTATTTACAGAACTTCCAGCTTTCAAAAGTTTTGCTGCAAAACTCTCCTCTCCAAACCCTTGATCATCCATATTTCCTTCTTCACACTACAATCAAGGCAGAAAGAAAAAAAAATGAATAAAATACAGAATTCAAAAGATAAATGTAATTCTAATATGCAAATTCTCCATAAGAAAATGGTAATGAATTTACAAAAATCTTTAAAATTTTTTTATTAGACTGATACAAATGTTGCCAAGACCATATTTTCAAAAGGTTAGACAAATCTGAGTGTCTTTAAAATTTATTCAGTTATTTAGTACTTGTACAATCAGTCAAATCTTCCAATTTTTATGAAAATAAGTTCCACAAGAATTTATAAAATCAAACAAAAAGTAGCTAAACACTTGTCTTTCTCTTCTTGTTTGATCCCAAAATTACAAGTATAGACAAAATAATAACTGTCAATAAAAATTTTAAAAATGCATTTATTACTAGAATATAAAATTAAGTAAATCAAGGTTAGATCCAGAACAATCATCAACATCTAAATGAAATCTACTAAGGCAAACAGATTTTGTTTATTGAATTTAAAGAGAATTATTTCAGCAACCTAGACAAAGGATTACAGCAAAATGCTGTGTGAGCAACAGACTCATTTAAATGACCAACTGAAACAGAAAAGCCTGATGATTTGACTGTAATGGGAGTGTAGCAACCAATCATGGAACCAAGAGAAGCTCTTTCATATGCAATGCATTCTTTTGGCCTGACATTTTCAAATAATTATGTTTAGCTTTTTACATCACTCTTTGCCTGATCTGTGGTTAAAAAAAAAAACTTTCAAAAAAATTGATCAATTCAAAATTAGAGAATTTTCTTTTTTCAATTCAAATTAACGACTGAGAAAGTAATGAAGAACACTTTGATGGCTAAATATCATTCATATGAATGTTAAAAATAATATAAATTAAAAAAGAAGAAAATAATGGAACATTTTACATCAATTTAATAATAAACATAAATTTTCAGTAATTGTGTTCTGAAACAGACAACAGCCTGTCAACACAAAGAATTTTAACTATAGATAAATATTTTAAGTTACAAGAAATTAACTTCTATAAAAACCTAACTCTTGATACAAAGGTTGGTTTGGTATGTAATGTTATTGGCATGTCGACTTCAGTCACTTTCTCACCACCATGATATGGTTTCCCTCTGTTTATTATATTTTCATGATAATTGTTCTAATGATCATCTCCTTGGTACTTAGACCACATGAATTTAAGTGTACTGTTAGATTGCTACTAGGTCTCATCATTTTACTGTTGAAATAGCTAGATGCAACCGTAAGTTCTATTCTTATAGCTTATTTTATCACTCTTCTCACATCAGGAAGTCTTGTTTTGCTTCCCTGCCACATAAGACCTTCAAAAATTTAAATGCAACATCGATCACCATATTCTGTTTTCCTGAAACCTGTTCTTTTATTGTCCTTTCTCTTTACTAATATCTTTTTGCTTTCTTCGATGCCAAGTAACCTCTTATGTCTTAGTGGCATTACAGCCTTGAGTGGGGTGAAATAATAAAAAGTCTGCAAAGAAATTGGTTATCTTTTGCCTTTTGCTTACTTTTTTTTGTTTTCTTTTCTACAAAGCAATCTACAAATTCCATTCCTAAATAAAATTTATCTATGATTCTAGGTATCACAAAAGATAGGGTAATATTTTGAGTAGTTATCAAAGTATCTAAGAGAAAAACATTACTAACCTGTAGAGCCAGCCATAAAGGTGTGTAGCCATCAGAATTCTTCAATTCCAAGTTGAGGCCCCCATGTTTTAGGAGCACATCAAACACAGCCACATTTTTGCAAGAAATGGCACGATGTAGCGGAGTACTGAAATAAAATATTCCAAAATAAATGTAAAATATGATGGTAGAATCACTCTTATACTAACTACTAACATTATGATAGTTTTTCATGCTTTAAAAAACAAAACAAAAAGGCATATAACTATATAATTTTAGTCTGGTGCTATACATACAATCAACAAAACTCCTTTTCAAATAAAGCAGATAAATTCTCTTGTAATGAGGCTGACCCTGATTGGTTAGTTATTCAACACCACAGCTACCATGTAAATTAGCTGCTAGTGCCACCAACTGAGACAAATTTCAAACAGGTCGTTATCAAGGAGAGCAACTTAGATTCAATATTCAGACAGATATATGAATAGTTGATGTGCATTGTGGTGTAATGGACATTGACTCAGAATGAGAAATCAGAGAGCTGAGTTCAAATTCCAGTTGAATTTGTTTCATTCACTTATACACAGATACCCTTGGGAAAAGTATTAATCCATCTTTTCTGAAACCAGCTATGGGTATTCAAGACAGATTTTATAGCCTTGATTGGCAATTGGTCTGCCACAGAAAGTAATGGCAACCTACTAGAGAGACATGATCATCAAAGTGTGTATCACATATGGCAATTAACTGACTGATATGAATAATGATTCTCAACAATCTTTTGCAGTAATAAATTCTCAAGTGGACAGTAAATGTGCAAGAGCATTATGGAGGTGACACTATGGTTTTAAATTGATTTAATCCTATTGACCTTGATTAGGTATTTTATATATACATTTAATTTTTTTTTTTTTTTTTGCCTATGTAGTTACAATTTTAGATATATTTTAAACATTTTGATGCATCTGTATTATGCATATGAAACAAAAACCTGCATATTATTATTGGGCAGATTCTATGACCTGTCGTGAGGACTACCACTTTGCTTACTTTTTGTGACTGGCACTACTATTAATGCAACAAATAAATTATATTAATTCTATTGTATTAATGGCTTCATTTACCAATGTAATTTAATATAGAGGGTGCCAGCCCACACAAAAATCTGAAAAGGTGTGTTGGGAAGAAAAGGTCAAGAAACACTGATATAATGCATCAACATGTATAACTGGATCTTTTTAATCCAGAACCAGAGGATTTAGGCTAGACTAAATCTTTATCATCAGTGTTCAGTAATTCTAAGATAAAACATGTTGTAATCCTTTAAGTAATAATGGTGTATGATAAAACAATTTCAATAATCTAAACCATTTTGATGCCACATTAATTCAGTCTACTCCTAATATTTGTCATAACCGGAGATGCCCTGCTTTTTGAAAGTTTACTTAATTTTTATGACTGACCACAGATTCAGGTTTTACTTGCTATTCAAAATGACAAAAAAGCAATTACCATTGATATGAGGAAAACATTTTGACCACACCTAAACCCAAAAAATAACCTTCTAGGCCTGCCTTAATTTCAAAATTTAGAATTCATCTGACAGTATGCTTGACTACTGACAACATTAATATTTCTATCATACATGTCTGTGTAGGCATTAAAAACTTCCTGCAAACCTTCTCTAAACCAATATGCTTTTCAAAAATTCATAATTTTCTACAATCACAATAGCACTGTCAAGCATAGTAAAAATCTCACAAAATGTTATGCAATTTCTTAAATCTTGGAATATTCATAAGTTTTTCACTGTCTAAATCAGGAGTGGGCAAGATCAGGTCTGAATGGCCTATGGAAGGTCATAGGCCATATTAACAAGACAATCAGACTGAGAAACTCCCCATTAGTTTTTGTGAGCACCTACTAAATTCTAAAGTTTTTCACACCTATGTGAGAAGTTTAAGACTGTCTTTCAGTTTTTCATTTTGATTCTTCATGCATGTGAACAGACAGTGAAAAAGTTCTAAACATATGAAGGGTAAGTGCAGAAATAGAATGCCATAAAATCAAAGACTACTTAAAAAAAGATTTTTGATTATTATTGCAACAGTTACATTGTGAGTAGAGTCAACTTCTTTCAGATTTCAAACTCTTAAACCAAAGAAAATTTGACTTTAACATAATGGTATTTCTTTTCTCGGAACTCTATTTTAAAGAAATTTAAAATGTGCTATAAGAAACAAATGAAAAATCAATTGTTAAAATTTTTTTTTTTATTAACCTTTGTTTTATATTTAAGATTATATTTTAAAGTAATGTGAAAATTTTCAATTGTTTTTTTATTGTAGAAGTAGATCTTTCTTTTAATTGTACTATGGTAGCCACCTCCTCTTTTCCTGGTATATCTTGGTAAAAATATTTTTCTTTTTTACATCTGTTAATCCCACCTCTGGATGTGCGTTGTGGTGCATTGGATATCGGCTCGGAACGAGAAATCAGGGAGCCGAGTTCAAATTCCAGCCGAATTCATTGCATTCGCTTACGCGCAAATACCCTTGGGAAAGGTATTAATCCGTCTATTCCTTCCAGTTATGGGTTAAATAACAGGACAGATTGGCTTCTATAGCCTTGGTCGGCAACCAGTCTACCGCAGAAAGCAATGGCAACCTACTACGGAATAATCTTCTGCCCAGTCAGTCATGTCTCTTTCGAGACATGATCGCCCAAGCGTGTATCATGTATGGCACTTAACTGACTGAATCCCACCTCCATGCAAATTCATAAAATTTTAAGAAATTAAAGTTTGTATGTAAAATTTGTTATTAGTTAAACGAAGGACTCCTTAGAAAATGTAAATCATCTCATTTTCTTTTTCAAAGAGTGGGCCGATTTTCCAATAATCTGCTCCAAAAAGTAAACAAAAAATGCAATGAAACTATGACATTAATTAAATTAGATAAGCTTTTAAAAACAAATATATAAACGTGTGTGCGTGTATATATATATATATATATTTTTTTTTTTAAACATATACTGTTAAATATAAGAAACAATGTCTATTATGTTTAATCATAAGCCATTCCCAACGTTGTATTTTGGCTTTAATTTCAGTTGAAAATAAAGACAAAAATTCTCCAGCATTTGGATAATTTTTCATTAAGTTGGTTCTAAGCTTTCAGCTTACATGAGCCATCTTCAGAGAGGTTATAAGGATGGTAACACAAAAACATCCACCATCAGCGACGATTCCATTTGTTGACACAAAACTCCGCTAAGCAATAGGAATCGTCGCAGGTGTGTGTCTAGCTGGTCCTGCTGCATAGCACTACAACTGGGTAAGCTATCTTTTATGCTGTCCTTCAGTGCATGGAGCAGTACTCCTTGGACCTCTTATGCCATGTGCATGACAAGTGACGGTGCCCCAGTGCCTTCACTGGGGAGAAGAAGGGCACCGCTTCACTGCTAGTGTGCCACTGTGAGGCTGCTGGACACCCTCAGCCCATCCACAAGGTGCACTGCATCATCCACCAAGAGTCCCTCTGTGCCAACTTTAACAACCTTGTTGATGTCATGTCTGTCATAGTGAAGGTTGTCAACTGTATCCACTCTTGCAGACTCAACCACCATCAGTTCCAGGTACTGATAGACAAGGTGAACGTGTATTACAAGAACCTGCTCTACTTCTGCGAGGTTCACTGGCTGAGTTGCAGGACCATGCTGTTCCATGGGTGTGACCTGCAGTGATTGCCACTTTCCTTCATCAGAAGGAAAACCTTACCAACACTGATCACTTCTCTGACCTGTGACGGCTCACTCGCCTAGCCTTACTTACAGATATCACTGTGCACCTAAACAACCTCAATGAATGTGAAGCTACAAGGTAAAGACAGTCTAGTAACAGAAAGGCATGTGCGCATCACTGCCTGTGATGTGAAGCTGCACTTGTGGAAGGCTCAGTTGGCTAATAGCCAATTTGTGCATTTTCCTTGCCTTGCTGCTTGAGCCCTTGAAGCCATGGACCTGGAAACTTGCGTTAATGTCGCCACCTCTCTGCAAGAGAAATTTGCCTCCCGTTCAAAGAAGTCGCTGGCAGCAGACTTCAAGTTTTTCACTGTCTCCTTTGACTTTCATGTGGATGATGGACCTTTCTCCCTGCAGATGGAGTTGGTAGAGCTGCAGTGCAACAATGAACTGAAGATGAAGTTCCACATCTCCTGTTCGCTGTCCTTCTTCGCGACCTCATCCTCTTTTCTAACAGGTTTCCAACATACATTGCACATGTTTAATGCAACATTGCTATGTTTGGCAGCTCCTACTGTTGCAAGCAGCTATTCTCCAAAATGAAGTACACAAAGTCTCACCTTCACTCCCAACTTTCTGACTGCCACCTCAATGACATTCTTCTGCTGTCTACCTCTTACATCGAGCTGATCATTGAAGCATTTCTTCATAGTAAACAGCACCAGCCATCTCAATGATTTATATTTTTCTATAAAACACTTGCATACAATACATTTGGTCAAGTACATACATGTTTTTTCAATAAAATTCTTACATCATATGTATTGTCTAATTATATACTAGTTTACTTTGTTTCTGATTAATAAAATGCTCTATTTTTTATACACACACACACACACACACACACACATATATTTGAAACTAATCCATGGTCCTGGAGCTCAGACTCTTTGGACATTGGCACGAAAGACTAAAAAGCAATAGTTGTTTCCAGTTAAAGCAAAACCGTAGACTGAAAGAAAAATGAATGGATGTAAGTCAAATTTTGATTTCCTGGTATCAATATCAAATAAGTTTTTTTCATTTTTGAAGTCCTCTGAGTAAATGGTATCATGGCTGAGACTAAGAACTAAGACTAAAAACTACAATTATACCTACTTAGAGCCAAACCCAAAGCAAAAACTAAAATAAAAGGGCTGAAAAAATACATAAATATATATATATATATATATATATATACACACACACACTTTATATAATACAGTATTCACTTTGGGGTGTTTCGTTTGTCACTCTGGGCCACAGCCTGCTCCCAAAAGTCTCATCTGGCCCTCACTCTGAAAAGGTTGCCTGCTCCTGGTCTAAATAAATGGTACCTGCTTTTTTCACATAATGTCATTTCGGTTTATGCAAGACTTAATAGGAACCGTCTATTTTCAAATAGCAGGAAACAACCTGTATTCTAAAAAGATGGCTCATGTCCAAATTAACAACAATAAGAACAAATTGAACAACATTTATATGAACGACTGCACTAAAAAAGACCTTTTATCACCTCCTAAAAATTTGCAAACCACTCTCTACCTATGTAACCCTGAAATATTATTACAAAAGCAACAAAGAATCTTTCTAAGAAATAAATTTTTTCCCTACTTTGAGAGAAAAAGCAATGTCTTTTAGCACTCACCTCCCTTCTGTACATTGGGCATTTATGTTGGCTCCATTATGAAGCAATTCCTGACAGACCTGTGCCATGCCATCAACTGTTTCCTGATCTGTGTTTTCTGGATTGAATGAAGCCACCATGTGAAGTGGGCTTTCTTGATCAAGGTGGGTTACTGCATTAATGTCTACTTTGTTGTGGATTAAAAATGTTGAGGAGAATTCATCACCTTCAGAAGAAAAAAATATTCAGCATTACATAAGCAATGTCTATACAAAAAAAAAAAAAAGTGAAAAAAAAAAAAAAGTGAAAAAAAAAACAAATAAAAGAGAAACATAATTCAGAATCAAGTCTGAAATTGTGACTGATTTTATGAAATTTTTTAATAATGATTCACTTCATTCTCAGAACATTGGGAATGGAAAAGACATTTGTGAGGCAATATAAGAAAAAGAAATGGAACTGAAATAAATAATAAAGCAGTAGGCAGATTTACAAATCCTTAGTAAGATAAAGCATATAAAAAGACTTGGTGGTTAATAACAAAGGCTATAAAGAATTTTTTGAGTCAACCACTTGAACATAGATGCAGGAGGCTCGATTGATCACAATTTGCTTTTTATGGCTCATTAAACCTTTCTGGCAATGTAAGAATAATTTTTTTTCATGAGCAAATATTGAATTCCTAATTATTTTTTAAATGATTTTTCCAAATACTAGTCCTACTCTTTAATCCATAGCTAAAAAGAGAAGATAGATACTATTGGAAAAGATATGAAGCTAAACATAAGTGAATGTAACAAACTTGACTGGAATTTAAACTCAATTTCTCACTCTGAGCCATTATCTATTACACCACCTGCACATCCCACCAGGAAGTTAGAATTTAGTAATTCTAAAAAAGTTTTTTTTTTAAATTGAATATGCTAAATAAAACATTGCATTTATCCTTATAGACTAACTCTTAAGATATATGCTCAGGGGACTTACCATAAACTATAAGTTTTATAAAGGTAGAGAGTGGGTGTTGTTACTTACTGAAATTCATCCAAACTCATGACTATTCATTCTACATTAATTGTTTCTTTACTTAAATGTGAATTTTATATGCCTGAACAGAATTTAGATTATTTGAATACAGACTATTGTCCTCATCTTTGTTATTATGTGATGAAGGTCAAACACAAAAGATGAAACAGTGTGATAATAACAACAAAAATGAGGACAACAGTCTACATGTAAATAATGGTAACTCCTTATCCCAGAAATTCAAATAGAACCTTGAACATAAGTTTTGTGTTTTTTAATCAATTGCGAATTTGGTTTTGCTATATCAACTACTATATAATTGTTATAAATGTAAGTCTCACACACACACATAATATTCATAATTTAAAAAATATATAAACACACCCACAATTTTATTACATTTGTGACTGTTCACAGCCAAGCTTGAGATAAGAGCTTTACTGCCATCCTTTGGTGCAGGTAAGATAATCTTAGAGGATTGCTTTGCTTATGCGTTACATTAATCATGTAGACTCACAGTGGTGTATAAGGTCACACTTTCACCACACTAGTTGCTACTGCTGTTTGCATAGTAAGGTTTTTATGGGGAGGAGTTTCTAGTCCCATACCCAACAAGTTTTAGATTCAGAATTGAACTTTTTATCGATTGGTTGCCAACAAAAGCTATAGGGTTCAATCTGCCCTGCAATTAACCCTTAGCTTGGCAGGGAAAGAAGAGCTGGATTCACCCTGATGTATTTGTGCAAAAGCAAACAATGGCCTTGGCTAATATTTGAACTGCCAACAGGCAGACATGCTTTGCTCACTCCCAAACCTTTTTTAATCAACCATTGGTTTATTGCAAGTGACATAGAATTTGATAATGGGATACAACAAAGAAAGAGTTAAATTCACTCACGGTGATATTAGAGTGAAGTGGATTTGCAGTCTTGGCAGGAATTTTAATTAATTAGATGAGTGCAAAGAAAAATAGATTCTCACTTTTGCTCTCAAGGGCATTAAAGCAATGGGAATTGTCTTGGTTGGAATTTAGACCATTTACCAGTTCTTATTTTCTATAATGATTATGGCTACTCAAATCTGCACTAGCAAATTTCTAAATACAAAAAGAATAAAAGATTTATAACAACTGACCTCTTTTGATAGCTTTATGTAACAAACTCCGTCCAGATTTGTCCCTTCGATTCACATCAGCCTTGTTGTTAACCAATGTGTTGGCAATACTTTCCTGTCTGCTCTGCAAGGCCATATCAAGAGGAATGTCTCCACGACTGTCCAGTTCATTCAATTTCACACTCAACTTTTACAAAATATATAAGAGAAAAGACTTCAGAATTAAAATATAATATTTTTAAAAGACAGAATTTGATTGTTAAAAAAAACAAAAATGAAAATATAAAAAAAAAAAATTTACTTTAATATCACCTGGGTCAGAACAAAATGTTTGTAGCACACAAATGAGTATGTAGATGACCATACTGACCAAATTGTTAGAATCGAGGCAATAACTATTTTTTTTTATAATCGTTTCACCCCAAGCAAGGCAGTACTGCCACTGATGTGCAGGGGTCTACATAAAAGGAGAGTAAAATGTTACAGAAGAAGAAAGTGGAAAGAAAAAGGGACAGGTTACAAAAGGTGTCAAAGAATAGATAAAAGAAAGATGGGAATACTGGTGCGAAGAGAGTTACATGAGAGTAGAGTGAAATGGACAAGATACAGAAGGTGTCTGGGAAAGGATGGCAGTCAAGAAGATAAGAGATGACAACTGACATTGCATTTAAACACTTGGAGATTGTAGCTATCAGGGAAACAAATATACAGAAAAGAATTCCACAGGTGGGAAGTGTGAGAAAAGAAGCTGATAGAGTATAAGTAATGGCTGCATTTGGTTGTTTTGACTTTAAAAAGATGGAACATTGTTTCCAGTCTAGTAGTTCAAATGAATTCATGTATAGGGGGCACCAGAGAGCTAAGCCAGTTGGAGCAGAAGCAATGAAAGTATTTGTAGAAGAGACAGAGGGAAGCCACATCTTGTTGGTGAGAAAGTGACTGAAGTTGAGCCACCAAGTCAGGATTGATTACATTGCAGATTCTCCTTTGGATTTTGTCAAGAACTCCAAGATGAATAGCAAGGGTACCCAACCAGACATAACAACAGTATTCAACATATGGGTGGACATGTGCAAAATAGATTCAAGCGAGAAAATCTTCCTTGCCAGACACAGTGACCCAACCTTCTTAGCAATAGATTTAACTATTGATTCAATGTAGTTGTTCCACCAGAGGTCAGCTGAGAGAGTAAGGCCGAGGAGGCACAGAGTATTGCTTTCCAGAAGACTAGCTTGATCCATGCTGATGGGGGGAGGGAGTGGGGTAGGAGAGATTGTCTATGGTGGTTAAAGGATAGCAGCTCCACTTTGGAAGCATTAAAATTTACGAGCCATTTCTTACCCCAGTCCACCACAGATTGGAGGTCTGTTTCAAAATCAGCAGCAAGGTCAGCTTTGGCAGATTTCTTAGTAAAGCAGGATTAAATGGTGGTGTTGTCAGTGTAAATGCCTTCTTGGGATCTGATCACATGAAGTGAAGTAGGGGGACACGTGCATTCATATGATAAAATCTAGAGGCATGCACACTCGATACCACCTTCATTACGCGGTTTGATAGGAGACCTGACCAAATAATACAAATACCTTATTTTTGCACTTACCTGAGAGTCATATTCAATGAGGTAAAGGAACACAACATCTTCTCTTTGTGCACGAATGGCAGTGTGTAACACATGTTCGGACTTGGATTTAAACATTTTATACAAGAGGGGAGCCGGCATGCTTACAAAATCTTCACTAGTAAAATCATTCTGAAAGAAAATGAAGTTAAATATTTTCATAATTCACTACAAAAAATAAAAACAAAACAAGAAATCCAACACATAAATCATGATCATCAATTGATGGTGAGGACTCTATTAACATGGACTTCAGAACTCAAACTAAATCTGAAGGTTCATCTCAGGAATGTAAACTCTCATTTCTAGTAATCATTAATTTAAGACAATACAAACAGTATACATTTTTTTGTGTTACATGATAAAGAAAAGATAGTGTCAAGAACTATGATCTCACCATGGTCTCAGTGAAAAGATCAATGAATTTGGTTTGGTTTGTTTTATGGCATATTAACTCCTTATGGGTCATTTAATGCTGAAATCTTATTTTCTTGTGAGCTTTGGTTATTTTTTTTTTTCAATAATGTATTTGTTTTTATTTCTTATTTTTTTAACCATGAAAATATATTACTGGCAATTCTTTTTTAAAATTCTTATGTTTTGACCCCAGTTTAGGTATTCACTATTTGACCATAGCTGAGACCCTCCTAGGTGCTACTACCCTGGCTCAGGGTGGACCTGAGAACAACAGCAATTAAGGTGAAAATAATGGAAGATTGATCAGAAGGAATGCTACTTATCTGAACAGACCAGATTAGTGAGGAAAGATGAAGAGGAACAGAATCATATCCACTAATTTATAAGCATGTCATCCATACATCATACATCTTGGAAACCCATTGTCAATTGACAATAAATGAAACACTTTTTCTATACATTTTTACTTAAATGTTCTAATTGGAATATGAGACACTTCACATCTACACCTGTATTTTTGTTCAAGGTCCTTCTTTACAGCTGAACTGGTACATCTAGCAGGTAACTTCTGAAGACTAAACAGTGATTTAAATAAACCAGTTAATACCTGTCTTCTAAGTCATGAGTCTATGTGAAAAATTTAGCTGAACAGATACAATTTTCTATCTGTATTTCTGGGATGTGGTGTTGTCATTATTTACTCAATGTACTCAAGACTAAATTTTACATACATAAAATAATTGTTTATTCATTGGATATGTGGTTTCAGGGACTTTTTTCAAACATTCAATCTTTTCTGCTATTTCTTTCATAATCAAAAATTTATATAATTTCCTGTTATTCAAATGTCTTGAATATATATATATATATATATATATAAAGTTCAGCTGGGTTCACTTCTTGTTTATACTGGTGTTCCCACCAAACTCCTTTAAGAACCTATTTAGCACTTAATCTCAATGAGGTTACTTTCTAAGTCAACCATCAAGGCAGCTAGTTCTATTGACATTCTGATGTGATGCAAGCAGAAAGCTTTAGTATCCCTTTAGGTAAGCTCAGTATATATTGGGGTCACCACAGATCAACTCCTCTTAGATCAAAGACATATATACATTAAATTTGACATATTTGCTGATATGAATAACATCATCTATGTGCTGTGTCCCTTCAGAATGTTGGTGATCATGGCTTTCCCCAACTTCCTATTATAGCTCTTAGTAAGGTTTTCCCACCATCTCTCCCAGACCCTGTTCTACCAACACACAAGCTTGTTAGATAAATTACTCAGTGTTTCCTTGGTCACTCTTACTTAGCATGTTAAAAGTTTAGAGGCTAATCTCCTCTATGCACATGTGTGTGTGTGTGTGTGTGTTTGGGGGCGGGGGGGGCATATCAACTCACCCAATGGTTGGAAATTAATTCTGAGCAATGATTTTTCAAGATATCTGCACCCATCTCTTCAGCTGATTGGTAGAATTTAATGCAGTTTTTCATGTTTACGAAAGACATTAAAGCATTTTCACACCTGAAATGAAAAATTTTAAAAATAAATATCAATTTTCAAGATATACATAAAATTAATATATTATCATTTAGTTTTTGGATAAATCAAACATTCAAGTAATTTACTGTAAAAACCAACAAAAGAACCAAGATTGTCATTTAAATCTGAAGGAACTGATTAACAAAGAATTTACACTAAATTTCTAAGTTCATTTAAGGAATTTACTTCCTACAGTAGGACTGATTCAGGATATTAGTTTGATTTTTTTCCTTTATTAAGATTCAATGTATTTATCCTGGCAATATTTTTTTTAGCACAGCTAAGAGTTGGTAGAGACTTTGTTGAAAACAATGTCATTGCTCTTGAAAACAAGTTAAATAATCTATTGCCTCAATTTTAATTGTTGAGTTTCAAGGTAATCTCTCTACTTGGAAGATTAGTGCAATAGTTTTTCTACTAAAATTTGGCCTGATACTGTGCAGTCTGTAGTCTGGAAACTGCCAAGGTCTGGCATTTTTTTTTTTTTTTTTAATCAGCAGCTGTTAGTTTATAGAGCAGTTTCAAGGACAGTGCCACTCAGTGTTTACAACTTTCCACAGCAGCAAACAGTAGCAGAGGTTGCTGGATTAAAGAGGTTGGACTATATAATCAAAAATGTAGTGAAAGTCTAACCAGAAAAAGAGTACAGCTAGTAAAAAATAGATTTAAATGGGTTCAGAGTAAATTTGTTTTTATCTTGAAACAAAATTTTGCATTAAAAGAAAAAAAAATGTTGGTTTTGTCTCAGGAAGAATTAGAAAGATAGATGTAAAGAGAAAGAACAAAATGTAAGAGGATCAGCTAAAAAGCTCATAGGCTGATCAAGATACTCTCATGGAATTTCACTAAATGATTTGTTTTCTTTTTTTAAACATAAAAAACATCCACACACTTCTTCCATCAGTGTTGCAATGCTTGGGTCACATTGGTGAAGAAGCTTTCATCCTGATGGCCAAAAAAGTCATAATAGCAGATATGTCATCATCACTGTGATACTGGTTCCAAGTAAAGTGATTTTTCATGTTGGAAAACAGATAATAGTCTGATGAAGTCAAATCAGGAGAATAGGGAGAGGGATCAACCAGTTCAAAGCCAAAGTCATATACAACAGCCATTAGAAATCAAGGATTTTGTCAGTATCCCTGATTGTTTGATTTTGATAGCCTTTCCTAACTGCCTCAGGAAATTGGCATAGTACTCTCCATTGATGGGGTGGCTCTTTTAAAGACAGTTCTATAAACACTGGATGTGCATTGTGGTGCAGTGGATATCGGCTCGGAACAAGAAATCGGGGAGCCGAGTTCGAATTCCTGTTGAATTCATTGCATTCACTTACATGCAAATACCCTTGGGAAAGGTATTAATCCGTTTCTTCCTTCCAGTTATGGGTTAAATAACAGGACAGATTGGGTTCTGTAGCCTTGGCTAGCAACCAGTCTACTGCAGAAAGCAATGGCAACCTACTGCGGGGTAATCTTCTACCCAGTCAGTCATGTCTCTTTCGAGACATGATCGCCAAAGCATGTTTAATGTATGGCACTTTACTGACTGACTATAAACACATTGCCTTTTGCATAAAAAAAACAAAAAAAAACTGAAGCCATTATCTTCCCCACAGATGAAACAACCTTGGCTTTCTTTGGAGCAGGTGAGGAGTAGTGTTTCTAATGCATGGATTGTATTTTTGTCTCTGGCTGATGAACCAAACATTTATCCTGGGTTAAGAAATGTTCAAAGAAACCAGCTAAATTTACCTCAATTTCAGATTTTTGTATGATGCAATAAGGCTGGTGCACTTTTGACCATTAGCTAGAAGACATGGAACCCGCTAAGCAGAAAACTTTATCATACCTAGTTCATTGTGCAGAATATTATCAACTCTCTCACAGAATATGCTAACAGCATTGTCTATTTGATTTACAGTCAATCGTCTGTTATCAATCATGGTGAACACAATAAGTCATCTACTGTTCAAGCATCATCTACTAGTGCAGCAACTATATCATTATATTTTTTAATTTTAATTTTTTTAAAATTATATCACCTCGAGCAAGGCGGTAACGCCACTGATGTGCAGGGATTTACATAAGAGAAAAAGATTAGCAGATTGAGGAGAAGGACGGGAATACAGGTGTGATGACAGTTGCAAAGGTGGAGAGAAAGGAAAGGATATACAGGGCAGTGTGGAAAGAATTAGGGTCAAGTAGTTAAGAGATGAGTATTGACCTCGCATTTAAATTCCTGGAGGTTGTAGCCACCAGGAAAGCAAGAATAAGGAAGGGAGTTCCACAGGTGGGAAGTGCAAGAAAAGAAGCTGAAGGCGTAGAATTATCGTCTGCATTTGGTTGATCTAACAGTGAATGGGTGAGACCCTGATGCCAATCTGGTTGCATGAGTAAACGCCTGTTGCAGAGGCACCAGTGACTTAAATTCGTTGGAGCAGAAGCCATGAAAGTATTTATACAACAGACACACGGAAACCACATCTCATTGGTGGGAAAGTGGCTGTAGTCAAGCCGCTAAGTCAGCATCTATCACATTACTAATTCTCCTTTGGAGCCTGTCTAGAACACGGAGATGAACAGTGGAGGCACCAGACCATATATGGCAGCAGTACTCCATGCACGGATGAATGGTTGATTTGTATATATGCAGGATGGTTTCAGGTGGGAAAAACATCCTGGCCCGACACAGTGACCCAAACTTCCTAGCAGTGGATTTAGCTATTGACTCAATGTAGTGGTTCCACTTGAGATTAGAAGAGAGGGTAAGGCCAAGGAGACGCAGAGTATTGCTCTTGGGGAGACTTGCTTGGTCCATGCTTATTGGAGGCAGGAGAGGTTGTCTGTGGTGATTATGGGCTAAAACCTTTTTTTTGATAACACCATGATGACAAATTTTGTCCATTTTCAAATAAAGTTGTTACTAGTTACTTTTGAAGTCTTCTTTGAACAGTTATTAATAAGACGAGTTAAAATAAATTTATGCAAGGTTTCACAGCTCTAGCATCACTCCTTCATAGTCAACCTATGAAGTTTTCAGCCCACCCTCATAAACAGAAAGAATAAGTTGTTTTTTTTATGTAGGATGCAATCTAAAACTTATTTACACTATTTACATAAGGAATGTTGTCCTAATCATATTTGATGTTATAACAATGTTTCAGCCATTGTGTTCTCCAGCCTTCATCAGGTGTATATTGATCCAAGTAACCTACTGGAAATGCCAAACTGAACCCATTATTTGAGTAAACTGCTCTATTTCCACTGGACATGTCTATAGATATCTCATCCAGTTTTTATCTTTAGTACTGCTAAAACTTATATACATTTATCCACACAAAGGAAAGACAGGGATAATCCAAAATTTTACTTTTCTAATTGGGAAAAACCTTTGTGTTTCTCATTGTAAATCTTATTTCCTTTACTTTAGAATCTTCAAAACTTACTTTCATTCTATAATTTTTTCTCTCACAGTTATCACCAGAGTTTTCATAAAAAAAAAAAAAAAAAAAAGTGCTTAATTTTAAATTGCTGTCAATATAATTTTTTATACTGGCAAAACACAAATCAGTCTACTTTAATCTTAAACACTACTAATTGGAATCTCCCCATTCATATTATAAAGTAAAAAGGGTGATTGATTTTTATATAAAAATGAGACATGATTTACCTGGCGCACAAACTGTGCAACTTAAATTTGACAGATGACTTGAGTAAGTCAAGTAGGAATGTTTCATCAGCTTGGATGTTGATCTGGTCTGTGTAAACCCATTTCAGAAGTGCATAGGCTACATCAAAGTTGATGGCTGAAAATAAAAAAAAAAAAATTTTTTTTTTCAATATGAACACTAGTGAAGATTTTTCACTCCTAACAATTTCTTTTCAAAGAAATTTACTGTGTTGACATCTAAAAATTTAATTGTCTTATCTGCAGGTTTTGACAATACACAATTAGATATGATTAAATAAAGAAGACAAGAGGAAAACAATATTTTTCTTGTCTAGCATTTTGTCCTGTGACTTTATCAAAGTTGTCTTAATAAAGTCTATCACAGGACAAAACATGGATATACTGTTCTTATCCCCAGATTATAACTGAGTATACTTTTGCACATTCAGATATGTAAGCAATGTAATTAGTAACCAATATAACAAGATTTTTATCTTGCCATCAAACCCATCAAATCTCAAGAGAGAAACGGCTCTTTATATAAAAAGTTAAACAAAATTTCCAAATTCTTTCATCACTCAAAGAAATAGTTCAGCAGAAAAATATTTTACATCAGCCAACAATAAACTTTTCTTTATTGCAAAACAAGAGATTTTCTTGATTAAACTTTACTTGCAAAATGATAAAATATTTTGAGATCTGCATATTAGGTACATCAAAATCTGTTGTATTACACTGCTGCTGGAACACAAACATATATATATAAGAATATAAACTTATAGTTTTTTTTTTTGTCAGTGATAGTTGTATGTGATAGGAGGGTAGCATGCACATGCAGGAACTGTTTGGGAATCATTAACCAGCAGAACAATACATGCAAACAAAAGTAACACAAAATTATCAATATCAAAGATGACACTCTCCCCACCTCTCTACTTCCTGCAATTGTGTGCTTGCTTCTGCCTTATTAATTCTATGCAAAGAGAAGCTTTCCTCAATGTAAACTCTAAAACAGTCTGTTAATTTAAGCATATTAATGAATCAGGTCAGAATTCGATTTGCAAGAAAAAATAATTTTTTTAAACTTCGACCGAGTATATCGTCTGTCTATGCATTCTAAGACATGTTCGACACCCTAATGTCGTGTAATGGGTAGCACTAGAACAACTATGACTGAGCAGTGAGCCCAATACTCACTAGGTGCTCCATAATTTCAGATTTATGCCACACATAAGCCACACTTACAAATTCACTATTCCAAGATTACATTAAGGAAATTTACCTTGAGAGTATTTTTGTCAACTTCCAAAAGTTTTCTACATGTTTCAGACTCTAATCATGTCCATAGCTGATTTACAGCATTTTTTGCCACAGCAATATCCTGACTTTTCAGTTGGGCATTAACTCTGTTTTTTATTGCTCCCTTTTGTTCCTTTATTCTTTCTTTATTTTTTTCCATTTATTTATTCATTCATTCGAGTGCTATTATAGTGATTCTTATAGTACTCCAAACCACCTACCTCAAGCTCTACATCCTTAGTCTTACTAAAGGACTTATCAATCTCAGCTTTCCTTGCTTTTTTTATGTTATTTCTAACAAAGTGGTAATAGTATGAGGTCATTCTAATGAAGACCCTCACTTGCCTGACATTGGTTGAAGTCAAAACTGGTTCCACAGCCCTGACCATATCGAAATCTGACTACATTTCCTCTTCACAAATTCCGAAGTCCAGGTAAAAGAACTCACGCTTAGCTGCTTTCAAATTGAGATTATGCCTATACAAACATCCCAAGACAGTGCCCACGTGCATTAAGTGGGTTGCTACCATATTTGAAATCAAAATATCATTCAATAATTGGAAGAGGTTGAAAATATCTCTTTGATGTGCAACTCCTTTCCCCCCCCCCACCATCAACTTCATTTTTCCAGTCAACTCCAACACATGCACTCTCCACCAGGCCTACTATCCTGCTTAATGTGTTCGAAGAAGCCACATCTCTTAACTCCACAGTCAGACACTGCACCAAATCAGAAATGTATACTGTTCCATCTTAATCATTTTTTAAGCTAGCAACATTTTTATAAGCAGTACAGCAGAGTACATACAATGTAAAACAAAAAATCACCTAAAACATAGCAAGTCACTGCGCACCAAATCATCAATATTATAACCTGGTTCTAGATCTCAACAAACAGCACTCATTCTGACAGACAATGATGAGGTGAGACCGCATTGAAGTAGGAGGGTAGCCTGAGAGATATTGCTCACATTCAAGGAAGTTGACAGAGAGCCGTTAGTCTCTGCTTTTTCAACCAGCAAGGATCTCGCTACTATTTTGTTGTTCTTTTCTTCCTCTGTCTGTTTTCGGCCAGAACCCTATCTAAACCAAAACTAATGCATTTTTGCTTTTTCAGGTTATCGCTTAATTGACGTCAATCATATTTTTGTCAGTTATTGACTTTCAACCCTTTGTTGTTGCCTTGTGTTTTCTGCCTTCGATGTCAATCATATTTTTATCAGCTGTTGCCTCTCAAGCCGTTGTTGTTAAACTCTGCCACCACCATCCACAACCAGATTATATTTTTGTCAATCATATTTTTGTTGGTCAAGGTAATATAGTACAAATCAAGCTGAAATTATTTTCTCTTTTATATACTATTGTTCACTCAATACAAGGCCCAAGAGCCACTCAATGTAGAGGGTTACTTAATAAATAAAGATTTTGTAGGGGCATACAGAGAGAGTAAAGGGTGAATATTATTAGGATATATAGGATAGAAAATGGTTGACCCTAGATTCGAGAAATGTAGGGATTTCAGGAGTTTGTTCCACAGTATAACAGTTCTAAGGAAGAAACTAAGTAGATTTGGATGAGTCAACTGTGTATGTACAGTTTCTAACTGTTAAGGTCTATATTAGTAGAACTAATGAATGTAGATCATTTTACATTGCCATCTTTTTACCAACAAATACTGAGAGTACTATGGACAAAACATGTGAGTAATGAGATCAATAAGAAAAAGAAGGCTTAGTAAAGTCAAGAAAGGTGAGCAGAAACAGCAAGTAACCTATTTGATAAGCTTAAGCAAATAAATTGTTGAACAAAGACAAAGAGGAGTAGTAAAGAAGCAAGTGTTAATTAAAAAAAAATAACAAAAAAAAAAAAAAAGGAGAAATTGTGGAGAGCAATGGTCATCCACATCCTTAAAAGACATGGCATATAAAAGAACATATTGACAGTGATGTATTTTTGGTATGGGAGCTTTACACACAAGTTTTGCATGAATTGTTTTCACTATAGAAAGAACCTATACATTATTTTCTTTTAGAACAATATTCATTTAGCATCTAGAAGTTAAGTGAATAAGAAAGAGTTGAAGAGGTCAATGAGGAGGTGGGGATGAGAGAGAGAATGAGACAATTATAGCGAAAGCATTAAAGAAAGAGAGAACAATAGTGAGAGAGAAAATGAGTGAGAAAAAGAAAAGACGAGAGTGTAAGAAAACAAGAATGAGTGAGAAAGAGAATAAGACTATGAATGAGAAAGAGAAAGGATGACAATGAATAAGTGAAATAGAATATGAGCAAGAAAAAGAGAGAAAATATGAGAAAAAAGAGAATAAGAGTGTGAGACAGGAAAACAGAGGACAATAGTTTGAGAACGCGAGAGAGAGTTCAAGAGCGAGAACGCGAGAGAGAGTTCAAGAGCGAGGACGCGAGAGAGAGTTCAAGAGCGAGAACGCGAGAGAGAGTTCAAGAGCGAGAACGCGAGAGAGAATGAGAGAAAAAGATTAACACAGCAAAATGACAGTTGCATGGATAAATGTTTGGTTGTGAGTGTATTTATGTGAATAGCAAGCGATGTACTCATGTGCTTAACATTACTCAAAATGCATTTGTAGAAACAACAGCTAACTATGTGTGTGCAGTAGTCATATCTGGTTCTTGTTATCAATGAAATTAGACACTCTGGCTGATAACACAGATACATACATGCTGCAGGTAAATATCACCCTACTTAAAGTTAAAAACACACTACAGAAGAGCCAAATTTAAAGCAGTCTCGCTGATAAGATACACACTGCAGAACAGTAAATATCTAATACAGCACACTGCATGAAGTAGGGCAAATTTTTTCAAGAATTATTCATTAAGAATGCTACAATGTACCACAAGTATAATAAATAAGCTGTGCTAAATATAGCTTCACAAAACACCACAAATTGCTACAAAAACAAAGCATTAAGCTATGTTCTTAAATAGTCTGATAAAATTGAGGTTTTCTTGTGAACGTTATACATAACACCCAACCCGTTCAAACTGTCAGCTGTATATCACTGCTTTCTCAGATAAATTGTTAAAAATGGATTCAAATGAATGAAGCCTGTAGGTCTTAGCATGGACTATCCTTCTTTGAATCTTGTGGACTGGTGCTACAGAATCACAAACAAAGAACTGTACCAAATAACAGAAACCTCATTACTTGAGGACTTGTAACAACAACAATGAATAGTACATCTCAAAGAAAATCACAATGAAATGTTGATGCACCACACTACTTCAAATAAAAGGTTAAGAAAGAAGATCCCCTCCCCATACATCAATGATGGAAAAAGTGATAACTGTTAGTTGACTTGAGATACCTGAAAAATTGTTTTAATAGCAAGATTTTTAAAAGTAAAACTGGCTGCTCAGTCAATGAATACTGAAGGTTTTCTTATTAGGAAATGACTAATATTGCCATTACCATTTATCTGTTCAATATCTCCAACAGAGAGTAAGCTTTCTAAAAAGGGATACAACTTGCCACAACTATTCAGTGTTTATTGTTAACTGACATACCTGAGAAGTCAAGTTCTGATACTTCCGAGAAATCAGCCCCACAAGCCCAGTCATCTGTGCGTGACTGAAGAATAAATTTATGAGCCTTGATCTTCTGTCCACCCTCAAGGAGAATAGTTATATCACTGCAACAAAAGAATAAAAATGAATGCGAGGCAATATTTTCATAATGCAGAGTGAATCAGTTTTTTAGGAACATGCCTTTCAAGAACTTTGTCTTCGAGCTTATTTTTATTACTTTCTCCTTTCAGATAAATAAAATCATGCATCAAGTTGACCCAGCAAATGAAAAGTCATGCTGTAATCATTGCCTTTCATTGATCTTTCATTATCACAGTTCAAGAGGAGCTGGAAGTTGTTGATGGGGATTCAATAGCAGTGGCTAAATGCAAAATGCATGCTAATAATCCTAATACTATCAGAACACATAACTTTGTACAAAATGGTCCCGAAAATAATTAATAAGAACCCTGAAAAGTCAATCAGAGTGACTGTAAAAGATTTCAAGGTATCAGAGTAAACCATCATCAGAGTTGGGAATGAGAACATCTGGTACAAGTCATATGTGATTCGGAAAGGTCAGGTCATTATGAAAAAGAAAAAAGAGAATCCTTTGATCCATGAAAAGCACTTACTAAACAAGCTAAAATATCGAGTGGTTGAAATACTTTGGTTTTTCTTTTTCAATAAAAAAAGAATTTGATGAGAACAAAAAGATAACCAAAGGAACAAAAATGTCTATACAGAGACCTGACAAAGGTTCCAGGGATCATATATACCAAATCCCAGTGACTGTAACAATTCTGGGAGTCATCAGCAATCCAGGGGATGTCATGCATCCTTAATTCTTTCCTCATTGTAGTTGGCAGGAAAGCAAGAAGCCAGAAGAGACCTCCATGGGCAATAATTGCAAAATTCTTAGAATAGAACTTGTGCTAGCAATTTCATTGGTAAAATGATGAGACCTAGCCTCCAATCTACTCAGTCAGTTAAGTGCCATACGTGATACTCTTTGGGCAATCATGTCTTGAAAGAGACATGATTGGCTGGGCAGAAGATTATCCTGCAGTAAGTTGCCATTGCTTTCTGCAGTAGACTGGTTGCCAACCAAGGCTATAGAACCCAATCTGTCCTATTATTTAACCCATAACTGGAGGGAAGAGATAGATTAATACCTTTCCCAGGGGTATTTGTGTGCAAGGAATCCAACTCGAATTCGAGCTTTGCTCTCCAATCTTACAAAGCTTAAATTCATTAAATCAAGGTACCAAAGAGGAAAGCGCATTAGAACAAATGCCATAAAATATTTTTGGAAAAGACACAAGGCAATGATGCTACAGCAGTGATCATTCTTCACAAAAACCTTTTTACTTCATTCTCTCCAAACACACTGATGCTACAATCATATGTTGCTTTACTATCCATTGAGACAAATGTAAAATTTCTTTCAACAAGCTTTGAAGAAAATATGTTACAACCAACATTTAATAAAAAAAATCATTATGTAACTTATTCTTGAACTGTGATATTACCAGGGGAAATATTAGGTTGAGGCAAAAGTTTACAACATATGTTATTTTTTTTTTTTAAACAAAAGATTTTATTCAAATAAATTCATATTTTCATTATCAAATCAAAGTATTTATTTTATCTACATTCAGACTAAATATCTTCAGCTTTGTCATTATTATCACAACATTTCATATATTGTGCTCTCCTGCCTTCTTCAGATGACTATCTGAGTAACCTTCTGGGAAATTTTAACTGAACTCTTTTAATCTAGAGACAGATTGTTTTCATTCTGCTATCCATGCCTAGGGATATCTTACCTTGTTCTTTTTTAATATTACTCATTGCTTACCTAGTTTCCAGCAAGTCTAAGTCTCTATTACCCTTTCCAGGGATTGAACTCACAATTACTATATCATCAATTTCATGAATTAATGCTTTAATTCACTAGGCCATTGTCTTAGAGGATATTAATTTCAGAGCAGAATGAATAATCTATATCAGAAATATTAAAAAATAACTTTATATTTTAACAGCCTGTCCTGGTGTTAGAGTAACCTTTATGAATATCATATTTTAATGATCAGAGGAGATATAAACTTATGATATAATTTCCTTATAAGATGAAGAAATGATATGTCAAAAACTAGCAATGAAAATTCATAAAAATAAAAACAATTTTCAGAATTCCAGTAATTTTAAAATCAGAAGATTTAGAACAGGTGATAATATGACTAAAGATTTAATCAACAGCCATAGGCTTCCATGACCAAATTGGTTAAGGTACTATACATGAAAAACAAACTTTTCTAAGATATAGAATGAAAGTCAAAAGTTACTTATTTTTACCTATTTCTGGTTCCGTACATTAACAACCAGGAGGATATTCATCCACAAATGTAACAAAAAGTACCAGTAAGATGAAATAATATAGAAAATATCTTAATTCAGAAAGCAATATAATTTAATAAATATCTATATTTTAATAAAAGATTCAGACTATCATCATTTAAGAACTGATGTAATGAGATATTTCACAGATAACAGGGAAGAGAATATCACAAGTGAAACAAAATTGCAAAAAGTCTTTGTTAAATCTCAATAATATAATCTTTTCTAAAAGACATGTTTTTCTTCTTAAAATTACAAACTGTCATAAGATTTTCTTACCTGTAAATCTCTTTGTTAAACAAGTCAGCTACTTTTCTGAGGAGTCGAGGCACAAAGTTATTATCATCACTGTCTGCAGACTGACCCAAGGAGGCCAATGCCACCTGGTATTTTTTCTCCACCTCAGCCAGACGTTCCTGGAGCTTGACATACTCCTCCCGAAGTAAACTGAGGTGATTCTGTAATTTACTCACCTCACCTGTAACAAATACAACAATCATTAAAAAAAGTACTGAGAGAGAAATACTCAAAATTTGTTTCCACAGAACACACGATCTGAAAGTTTTTACCATCAACATTCTATTCATACTTTGTCTTTTCCTCTTTTCATTAATAAAAAAAAAAAATTAAATGAAAACTCATACATATGTGTACACACACTATATATATATATATATATATATATATATACACACACACATACAATAGTCATCCGCAGACAGATCTGTTTCGCTGTATTACAGCTCATCAGTACAGCTTAGACTGGTCGCTTCCTAACCCAGGATTGAATATATATATATATATAAAAACATGTACACACAATCAATTAGGTTTCTGGAGCATAAGGAATTCACATCTGTAGTTCCAATAATCATAATATTTTTGAGATCCAGTTACCAGCCAAACATCTACCCCTTCCTCTTTCACCTGAGTTTGGTATTCCTTTTTTTCTTCTTTTATAGGAACCTTCTCTTAATTGGATTGTCTTTTCTCAAAAGACATTGCTATTTACCTATAAAAAATAGGTTGAAGTGGATTCCTGCTTTTTCCTAATGCCTCAACGCAAATTGAATGCAAGTAGTTCCTACCAATATACAATCTGTCAATTCGTTTCTTGTACCAAGAATAAATATACAGTACTTCCTCAATTATTTAGGCACCTTGGAACAATGATGAAAAAATGTTTGGATAATACAAAATTCTGGGTAACTGAATACCCAAATTATTGAAAAGGAATGAAGGAAAAAGTAATTTTCCGAAAGAAATTTCATATTTATATAGATACATCTAATAATTGGAAATAAAAAAAATGATACATGATGAATTGATTCACTTTTGCAGGTTATTTAAAGCCAGATAATATTTTTAGATCATAATTTTTTTTTTTTTAGATAATGATTTACTGAAGTCCTGTTAATTAACCTATAGCTAGAAGGGTAAGAAGAGGTGGATTCATATCTCTCTTACAGATATTTTCACTTAAAAGACCTGAGTGGAATTAGCTTTTCATTTACAATTCTTAACCATTATTCATTATAACATCTGTACAACCAAGCTTCTTCTTCTTCTATGTACCCTGTCCCTTCAGGATGTAGGCGATCATGGTTCGCCACGTCTCCCTATCCCTGGTGGCTCTTAGTATCTTGTTGCGCCTCGCAACCCCCATTCTGTCATCCACCTGATCAGGCCCTGCAAATATGTTATCCGCTGCCTTCCTCCTTCTATCTGGCCTGTCAGTATCAGGTTCTCCAAGTCCTCCTTCCTCATAGCATGTCCCAGGAACTTCAGTTGTCTCTTCCTGATGCTCACTATTAATTTTCTTTTCGTTGCCACTCTTTCCAACCCCTCATTGTTGCTCGCATGCTCGATCCACAATATCCACAGAATCCTTCTGTAGAACCACATTTCCACTGCTTCAAGTGCTTCAAGTTTACAGCGGACGGTGTACAAAATAGGGGTTAAATAGCTTCAGTTGTTTCATCAAAAAAAGCTTTCTCCATCTCCTTCCTAGTTCATAATCACAAGTTATAATTTGTTGAAGAGAAAAAAAATAAGTTGCTTTTAACTAATTCTCAACTTAAATAAATTTAATTTCTTCAAAATAATTTAGGATCATCGAAAATGAATCTTACCAATACTATTATTGAGGATGGATTAAGGCCATAGGTACTAACAACTCCTTCATATGTACAAAAATCATATGTACAAAAAACTTATATTGTTACCTTTTTAGTGCCTAGAAGAAACATTAAAAAATAAAAAAACTGATCTTTTCTGTTAGTTCAACCCAAAATAAGAAACCTGGTCACTGGTAATAATAGTTACAGGAAGAGAATCACAGAAAAAAATCACAAATAATCTATAGTGGCCTGTAATATTTGATGCATTTTAGTTTTATTTACTTTTAACTTTATTCTACAGAAGTTTAAAATTGGGCTTCGTACTAAAAAAATTAAAATTATTTTCACATTAAATTTAAATATTTTTATGAAATAGTTTTATATTAAAACTTTGAATTAATAAATTGTTGCTTTATGCTTAAAGTTTTCGAGGTAATTTTTAAAAACTATTTTCAATATAAAAGTAGTAACTTTATAAAAAATGTTTCAATTTAATTTTCGTGGAATGATAGGACTCTTAAAGTTTTGTAAATAAAATTCTTCAGAATATTATCGATTAAGCACGAAATTATCTGATTAAAAAGTAAATATTTAAAAAAAAAACTATCAGATTTTATTTTTTGAGGGGGGGGCTGTTTCATACATCAGTTTAATGTAGATTGAACCCTCTTTGATTATTTTTAAAAATGGTGTATATAATTATAATCTATTGGGGGTGTATAATCTATTGGGGGTGTAAATGGTGTATATAATTATAATCTATTTATTTGATTTATTAAATCAAATAAATGCACCAATTTTCAACATTCCAACCTCGCTCGCCATGTTTTATGCAAAGAGTATCAGTCATGCCTTAATATTCCTGTTCTACAAAAAGACTTCAAACTAAGTGAAGTTTGACAGTCAACAGAATAAAGCAGCACTAGTGTTGTTAAAAGACACTCACTGGATAGCCCAGGAGAGAGTACCGGTGTCAAAGTTTGAGTCTGTACACAACTTTCTGACAGAGATTGGAGTCCCAGATCTTCTACCCCTCAGCAAAAAGCAGTAGCATACAGATCATGATATGCAAGTGAGAAAATGCTATCTAGTATGGCAGACACTGTACAGGCATCTCTAAAAACAAAAGTGACTAAATCCCCATTTGTTACTGTGCTCGTAGATCAATCTACTGACATAATCAACCAAAAACGCCTTGTTGTATACGTCCAAATTGTTTTAACCCTGTGACCTTTCAAACAAGCACTCATTATGTTGCAAATAAAGCATGTGTTGATACAACAGGTGTAGGAATTGCAAAACCCATCCAGGAAGTCATTAAAACTAGAAATTCCATTAACAAACGTGATGAGCATGGGATTGGATGCAATGACTGGGAGAAACAAAGGCTGCACAGGTATACTGCTTAGGTCCAACTGCCACATGGTAAATGTGCACTGTGTTGCGCACTCCCTGGCCTTGTACACATCTCAAGTAGCAGAGTCAATAGCAGATCTCAAAGGGCATCAGCACATACTGACTTATTTGTTTCATTACTTCTGTGCTAGTCCCAATGAGCAGCCAAAATAAAACACATACAGAAACTGCCGGAAGATCCAATGCTCACTTACAAAGAACTGCATCCCATTCGATGACTTATCGTATTACGCTCTTCAGGCTGTGCATAGGACAATTGATAGCCTGCTGGCATAGTTCACTGAAGTGTCCCTGGATTTCAGCAAAGACCCAAAGTTATATATACAAAAAAAAAAAAAAAAAAGCCACCCACTACTTTGAGTCTTGACAGAAAGTAATATACTCCTTAGGATTTGTACAATGGTTCAAGCAAACACACAAGACAAGTCCACAGCACCATATTGTGTCACAATCTTATTTCAAACCACGGCCCATAGGTGTATCACCTATAGTACTTTAGACAATGAATATATCAAACCCAACCAGAACTGGAACTTGGATCTCCTATTTCCAATTCCAAAGTGTTATCCATTACAGCACCTGGTATTCCCAAACAGTCATCCATCTAATTACTGACCAAGACTCAAGATTGATTAACTAGTGATCATACAAGAATCAGTGGATAGAAAACTAAAGAAAAGGTTACAATATCAAAGAATTCTTCCTTGGTATTAAGAAAAAAATGTAATTTCTGGCTTTTAATGAGAAGAAAGTCTACAGGGTACAATCAATGAATTGTTATCTAAATGATACAAAAATAAAAATAATACTGACATCTCATTTTAACAGATATATTTACCAAAATTACACCAAAATTATCTTGAAATAGTAAAGAGTAAATTCATTCAAAAAGCCTGGTTGTTCAGTACAGTCTTAGGTTTGTTGAACTGGAGTGTAGTTTTTATTTGATAAAGAACTTATTCATTGAAACGAGTGACACAAAGTAAATCTTTATATGTCAGATTTGTTTTGATCAGTGATATGACACTGTCAGATGGAGGTGATGAAACCTGTGATAATCAAGTTAAATGAGGGTGAGGTTCCAGAACCTGGAAAATGTTTCACTCAAGGTGGATATGAATGATGCAAGGCCACAATTTTGATTGGCTCCAACGAAAGGGCTGAGATATAGCTTCTCATCTCCCTCTCTAATACTTATGACAAAAGACCACTATTTTGATTGGGCCACCAATCATATTCTGTTCTAGGGAATTTTCCTTCTTTTCCTTCGAGTCATGAGACAGAAGATCATTGGTCAAGCATTATTATTGGCTAATCAATCAGAGCACTGCAATTAGGGTTTTGTAAACCCTTAAAAACAGTTACTGAAAGAGCAGAAATAAGATCAAACTTGTTTCGCCACTAGTAGATCAACACTCTCCCTGCCAGATGACCATTTTGCCTCAATCATTTAAAGACCTGTTCTCTACACTGCTTTTTAAACTCTTTTGACCAGTTCCCTTCTCTTAAATAGTTGAAAGACTTTGAGCTGTTTAGCCATAACTGCAACTGCTAGTCAACCTCTTCCTTCCAGCTCAAGGAGAAACTTCTTCAAATTTGTTTCTGTATTCATGATGTTAATCATAGTACCATAAATAATGTTATTTTTACACTTGTTAATGAGTGTTTTTGAAGTTAATTAAATTTACCACTAATGCTGATGAATTTAGTTTTTCACGAACATAGCCAGGACAGAGAGGAGTCAAGTCTGATCTTTGACAGTTCTTCGTTGATATTCCTGCAGATACTGAAACACAATGTGGGGGTGCAAGATTTGTGCAGAGCGGGCTTGCAAGAGATGGATCAACAGAGACTGACCAAAGTAAGAGTGGAATTTAGCAAAGCATGCAGCAACAAAGCCACAATAATTCTAAATTCTAATAGTAGATTTCATGGTGTTAAGTTGTCCAAACCCTTAGATGAAGCATTTTCATCTTTTACAGGATGATTTTAAATTTTATTGAAATATTACTATATAGCTCAGGTCATTTTGTAAGATGCATGTATGTGCTTTCTGTAGCAAGCTGGTTTTTACAAGGAAAAGTTGCTAGCCCCAAGACGAATTGGAGTTAGATTCTAAATTGCTCTTCTCCAAGACTGGTAGACAACAAAAAACTAGAGAGATTCATTTACTCCGATATTAACTCCGAGCTGAGGGAAGAAGAGATTGGCTCATATATTTTCAATGTATCTGTGCCAAAGTAAATGCAACAGCCTCAGCTAGAATTTGAACTCAAACTACCAATATTCAAAACTACTGTGACACATGCACATGCTTCAGGTTAATTTATGACCAATAAAATTATTTTATTGGTCTATTTATTCTTGTCACTTTGCCATGCACAATGAAATTGTTCAGCAGTCCCCAGGTGCACAAAAAAAAAAAAAAAACCCAAAAAAAATAAAACAACAACTACTATTGAATGAGTAATAACATTTAAATTCAAACAAGTGGTACCCAGGATGCATGTTATCTTTCATGGTTTTCTGCTCTGCTGCGACAATGAGAATCATAAATGTCCCCCAAAAAAGAGAAATTTGAAGAAAAAGACTCAATAATAAAATTGGTTGCCAAAATCTTAAATAACTCCACACAGTTATGGGAGTCAGTAATGAATAAATACCCTAAGGTCACGATAGAGTGAATACCAGAGTTACTAAAGCCAATAGACAAAATCAATATGGATCAGTTAAAAGACAGATTAAATACTTTGGAAAAGAAGACATGAATTGGAAGAGTAATAAAGTAATTTGGGTAAACTGGTCTGTGTGGAGCAGTACTTTATTTGTCGTTGTTGCGGTGGCAATGGTAGTGTGGAAATTAAGGAAATACAGAAAGAAACGGAATAATGAAGTCTCGATGAGCGTACAACAGACAAAGAAGGGAATACAGTCTCATGATCCATATCTGAGCAGAGCAGAACAGAACCGACTCCTGTTAAGAAGTTACTGAAACCGCCCCTTGAAGAGAGGAGGTTGGCAACAAAAAAGAAATAAGCCGTAAGAGACACATACATAACCACACCCACACACACTTCCGTAACAAAAAAAAAAAAAAAAAAAAAGATAAAAGGACTTGTTATTATTCCTGCCAAAAGGGGTGTGAACCCTGTGTTAATAAAGAGATTGTTGTCACATGAAAGCAATTTTTTTTTCTCTTATTACATGAAATTGAAGAAAGAACATTTTTACATTATTGCATAGAATTAAAAAGAAAGGACATTTTTGCACTTGCATAGGATTAAAAGAAGGACACTTCTATTGTGCATGGAAATTGTTTTCTTGTTAGTATTCCTTAAAACTAACACATTCAATGCATGATTGTATGGAAATTGATTTTTTGGAGGGGTAAAGCCTAGAAATTAATACACATGCTAAACAGTGTAACTGGTAGTTAGTGACATTTATGAAATAAATGACAGGTGACATTGGGAGTGATGTAACCCTATTTTCAGATGCCTGATATTAATTTTAAGTGATTTTTCAAGATGAGAAGAGATTTTTCTAAAAATGGAGAATATAATTAATTTTGTTGGGAAAAGTAGCCAAGGTAAAAAAGTGGAAAATACAGATTCCAAAATGCAATGAGTGTAAAATTAATTTTGTCGAGAGAATTAAGCAAATTTATAAGTAAGCTAGTTATCTAAGTGTAGTCACAATATTGTCAAATGGGTTTTGACGATATGTGACCCAAGGTTAAAAATACAGCCTTAATTTCTTGTGTACTGATCACCAGGACAGCTGATAAGAACAAGCAGACAATAACAGGGAGTAAATTTTCTCCCCTTTTATTGGAAGTCGAAATGGTTAAATGATATTACTTACATTTCAAGATGCTAAGACATATATATAGAGAGGGAATAGCATACCAGTCCCTAACTTCAACACCTCAGTTTTTCATCGTTTTAATAAAACTAGAAAGGAAAACAAAATTCAGTGAGTCGGGACCAGGGATTAATTGAAGACAAGCTGAAATAGCCTGCCATAAAAGAGAAATTGCAAGAACAGTCAGTCCAAATTCAACCAGCTGCAAGTTAAATAAACCATCATCCCGTGGGAATATAGAACATGAACATTATCATGCTACTGAAATACCAGCCAAGTGATATTTCTTTTTCATCACTTAATTTTGACTTGCTTGTAATCTTGTATTTATTTGATAGACATAAATATATATAAATCTACACCATGTTGTTGCAGTCTTAAATCTGGATTTCATTATATACCAATCTCTTGTGTGTCTAAGCCAACCTCATCAAGTGACAACAAGCAATCCTGCTTTGGCTAATCCGAGATCAACAATACAACATGGGTGGAATTGACCAAAGGTCAAGAAGGTTGACTGAACTCAGCCAGAGGTTGCGATATACAAATGGAAAAGGTAATATGTGTGAAGACAGCCCCCTTCAACTAAGCTTAAAACTTAATATGTACATCTAATTCACTTAAAAAAAAAAAATATATCATGATGAACAAATGCCCCAAATTTAATAAAAATAAAGTTTTATTGTCAATATTTTTATGTTATTATTAAAAGGAAAGACCAAATGATTTTTTATTATTCAATTATATTGTTAATCCTTTTTAGAAAGTTCAAAACTTTGGTTAAAAATTCTCCTTTGTCAATGAGCAGCTATAAATTAGCAGAGCAAATTTTAGGATTTTTATAGCAATGAAAAATACATTAATTTGCAAATTCTTGCAAAAATTAAACAATTGTCACAATTTAAATGAAACTTTCATGACTTGATTTAAATTATTTTTGAATTTTTTTTTTTTTTAGAAAATCTTTATAAAATATATATTTTTTTTTTAGATCTGTCACCCCACCTTTCTCACTTATTTAATATTTTGAAATTTTGAGAACTCGAATTTTGTAAAGCTTAATGTTTTTATTAGTTAAAAGCAGAACTCCTTGGGGAATTTAAATCATCAATTTTCTTTTGTAAAATAGGTACCCCAGTTATTGAAAATCTACTCTGAAACATAAAATAATAAATTCAATAAAACAAATACATTATTTCATTTACAAAAAGTATTTGATTTTTTTTAAATTTTAATTATAATAATTTATGAAAGTTTTAAATCTGTTAAAACTCTGTATTAATTTACAACGGTTATGTGATTTTGCTATCAAGTAGAAAATATATTTACTAATCAGAAATCAAGGCTTATTATAATTTTGTGAATCCCAGTCTATAAATAAAAATTTTGAATTTTTTAGCATGTGCATAAACAAGCTTATGAAATACAGTTCCATTCTCTGCATTCATTTGCGTGCAAATATACTTAGGAAAGGTATTAATCAGTCTTTTCTCTCCAGTTATGGGTTAAATAACAGGACAGATTGGGTTCTATAGCCTTGGCTGGCAACCTGTCTATCACAAAAAATAATGGCAACCTACTGTGGGATAATCAGTCAGTCATGTCTCTTTCGAGACATGACCACCCAAGCATGTATCACACATGGCACTTAACTGACTGATAAACATGTCAATTTTTGTAGATGCAGTTTTTCATACATGACATTTTCAGAAAATAAGATTGATAACTATAGTAAATCTAAAGCCAAAGTGTCTAAATTTCAATAAACATTAGTTTAGAGAATATTTTTGAAATTATTTTTTACAGATATATCCATGATAGAAAAAAAAATAGATAACCTTACAAGCTCAACATCTGAAATAAAAAGCAGTGTTAAATACATTTCTGTGAAATTTTAAACTTAAAGCAAGTAGTATTTGTTTCAAATCACCTTAATTAAACTTTAAATCAGCTAATATTCCACAAAGTTTCAGAAAAGAATATTTTATTTTTGGAAGATTTTTCTTTTTTTAATGAAGAGAATAACATTCTGATGAAAGGTGGCTAAAATTGGTGTTAAAAAAAGGTCATTTCTTATCTTGAAACAGGTGATTATCTTAGCATTTAGATCATAGCTTGGAGTAATGGGAAGTAATGTGCAGATTATGTATTTGCATTAAAAACATTTTATTAAAAATGGATGCATTTTGAGAATTATAAAAGCCTTCAAGGAAAAAAAAAACAATTGTTTTATTTAATGATTTTTTTAAAATGTTAAATACATACAAGAAATGGCTTACATACAATATAAGAAATGAACAACAATCCATATTTAAACCTAGTGAACTGCTTTATTTTCTACAATTTTGTTAATACCATTTTCCAACATATACAAATGTTTTGAAGAAATGATTGTGGAATACAGCAGAAAAGAAGACACTGCATTATTGTTAATAAAAACTGATCACCATTCAAGGTGCTAAAGTTTCTAACATCCTCAGAGAATCAAAAATCTCAAAAGTTACTTTTTATTAGTAAATAAAAGGCCAACAAAAAAAAGCAACAATAGCCAAATGAATATCAAATAGAAGACTGCAAGATTTTAAAAAAACTGATCAGATGATTTTTTTTCAACTTACTGGAATTATAAGAAGCTTATGTTTTTTTTTTTTAATCATATCACCCCGAGCAAGGCGGTAACGCCACTGATGTGCCGGGGGCTACGTAAGAGTGAAAAGATTAGAAGAGAGAAAGCCGGAAACCACATCCTAAACAGGGAACAAGGGATGAGCCTCTACACCTGTTCAATAGACGTGAGTGGAGTGTGAACCGGGCGATAGTTTAGTCTATCTACTCCAATTGAAAAAAAAAAATGAGAAGAATGGAAAAGAGAAAAAACCGGAAACCGCATCCTAAACAGGAAACAAGGGATGAACCTCTTTACCTGTTCAATAGACATGGGTGGAGTGTGAACCGGGCGATAAGAATTACAGAGCAGACAGTGCTGCATGGATTTGAGGAGATTTGATGTCACTAAATTTCTTGTGTGAATATGGATATGCATGAAGTACAATAATTTTCCCATTCTAGTAAAACAATTTTGCATATTTGCAACAAGGAAACATATTGTATATGAAAAAAATAAGCAGTCAAAAAAAAAAAAAGAAAAAAGTTTTTTTCTCTTCCAATATAGCATTCAAATTAGGCAACTGCTGACTGTAGTCAGTCAGTTAAGTGCCATACTTGATACACGCTTGGGCGATCATGTCTCAAAAGAGACATGACTGACTGGGCAGAAGATTATCCCGCAGTAGGTTGCCATTGCTTTCTGCGGTAGACTGGTTGCCGACCAAGGCTATAGAACCCAATCTGTCCTGCTATTTAACCCACAACTGGAAGGAAGAGACGGATTAATACCTTTCCCAAGGGTATTTGCGTGTAAGTGAATACAATGGATTCAACTGGAATTCGAACTCAGCTCCCCGGTTTCTCGTTCCAAGCCGATATCCACTGTACCACAACACTGACTGTAATATCTGTCCAAATTGTAGCAATTTGAACTAAAAAAAATTTTTAGTAGAAAATACAACCTCTTCAATTTTCATAATATTTTTTTTATTAACATCCACTATGCCTGCTCAAGTTCACCAAAAAATTTTGTGAGGGGTTCAAGTCTACTTTAGAAGTTTAGAGTTTTTTCTAGATATGTGCAGGATT
Source organism: Ascarosepion bandense (assembly GCA_037127315.1). Taxonomy (NCBI): domain Eukaryota; kingdom Metazoa; phylum Mollusca; class Cephalopoda; order Sepiida; family Sepiidae; genus Ascarosepion; species Ascarosepion bandense. The sequence goes on along the minus strand of JBBBDQ010000131.1, from coordinate 809,596 downwards.
TAATTAAAAGATTATAATTAAAGACAAACATCCTAATGCTACATGACTTCCCAAATGTTAATATTGTACTGAGTGACTTCTTAAACTATTCAATAAGATTGTTTTTATTAATTTGAAAAATAATTTAAATTTATTTTGCAGATACTACTTTTTGTACAGATAGATTGTTTTTAGCAAGTGATAAACATTGCCTCATGCATAAGCAACAGTGCATAGAATATTTGTAGATGGCACTAAACAAACATATGAAGTTGAAAGAAATTCTGTTTGTGTTTTTTAAAAATTTTATTTTGATAAATTATTTTCATGAATTAAAAACATTTGATTTTTTTAATTCAGAAGAAAGTAATAAAATGAATATACAAACTCTTTAAAACATTACATTTTAAACTACATTGTGCACTAAATTTTGTAATCCATTTAGCAATCAAAGGCAGTTTTAAACCTATTTCATTGGAGATGGCAGACAAGGCAAAGGCTAAGTTGGTACTAATTCCAGGCTAGAAACTCTGCCCTAATTGTCGAATACAAATCCGCAAATTTCTTCCTGATGATGAAGAACCAAGACATGTATCAAATGAGGAAATGAAAGAGCTTGATGCAAGAAAAAAAAAAAGGAGGGGGCTTCATTAATCTGGAAAAGCTTGTTTAGGTAAAAGAAAAATTTCTTCTGCAATACAATGTATAAAGAACAAAGTAGGCAGGTCATTAAACGTTGACTCTGAGCTGTCGAATAATGAGGCTTCAAAATTCAAAAATGAAATTTTAGATAAAGCTAAGTGCTTTGATAAAATGATACAGCTTTTTGTAGCATAAGTGAAGATCGTGGAATCAACTAAAATGAAAATACAGATCTTGGCACTTGCTCAACTGGCTGGTCACACAAAAGTCATGGATGTGTTTAGTGTTTCAGAACATATTGTATGCAAGGCTCGTAAATTGTGTTTGGAAAGAGGTATTTTAGCTGTGCCAGAACCAAAATTGGACAAATCTTTGCTTGCTGATATTTATTGCACAGCTAGTAGAAACATTTTACCAAGATAATGAATATACTCAACTGATGCTAAGCAGAAAAACCACATTAGTATTAAAAGTAATATTTATCAGCAGAAGAGACTCATCTTGTGTAACCTAAATGAGCTCTTCAGAGCATTAAAGGAACAGAACCCAACAGTATTCTTGGAGTTTTTGAAATTTTGTAGTCTAAGGTCAAAATGGTGTGTCCTTACTGGTCATGCAGGTACACATGCTGTATGTGTACGCACTATCCACCAAAACATTATTACTGGAATCACTGAATGTATCATGTCAAGATTTCTTGAAATATATTGTCTGTAATACCAGTAACATTATCCTAAATTATCATGGCAGCTTGAAAAATTTCTTTATGATACCATCAAAGGATATATTGATAATGCTGAATCAATAGAGTTCTTCCAAGGGACAACAACTGACCAATCGACTTTGACAACACAAAAAGAATCCTTACATTGCTTTACTTGTTTGGCAACTGAATAAATTAGCACCTCATTTTTACTTGGTTAAATCACAATCCAGGTACTTAGAGCAAACAGAGGAGGAGATTAGTGATAGTGAAGATTTGTTCCTGGGGGAGTTGTTGATTTTGGAGTCATGCATTTGGATGAGTAAAATAAAATTTTCTATCAGGTATAGGGTTAAAATAGTTGGATATTTGGATTCTACAGTCCTTATTTGCCCTACATACCAAATGTCAAATATATTGAATGTATTGAAGTATTTTTTAAATTTAAAAAAAAAAAAAAACACAAAACATGAGATTCTGTAATGCTGTATGACCTTAATTTAGAGACAAAATAGGAAAATTATACTGCCCCACCAGAACAGTAAAGTCTAGCACAAAATAATTTGGCACACTTCCGTAACACATGAAGGGGAACATTTGTGCTAAATTTCAAGTAATTCAGTGTCGGTGGGTGTAATGACCTGGTGAATTGACATGGAATAACCCAACAATGGAAAGTAAATTGTATGAATTCAAAATGAAGTAGCTGCTTCTAACAAAGAAACTTTCCATCCTGTACAATAGAAGTTCAAAGACCTGTAATTTAATAGCAAAAACTGGCTCAAATAATTGTGACAAGATAGAGAAATTAATCAAAACTAATAATCAATTCTCATGTATGTTTGCCTGTCTGGTTAGACTCCTGATATGAACTTGAAAGAATGGAATGAATATAGCTATGTTTGAAGGTTGGATAGAAAAGATGATCAGACTACAAGTGGGTCTTAGAAACTCTCCTGAAATCATTTGAAAAGTTAGTGAAAGAAAAAGTGGGTGAGTGTGACTTAGAGGGCTAAAGAGAGAGAGTCATTGAATTTTGTCAATGCTACTTTCAAGTTTTAAAAAAAGAAAAAAAAAAGATATTTTTAAATCTTTAATTACACAAAAATAATATATTTTACAAAAGATTTTCTTTCATATAATGCTATAACAAAACATATTATTAAAGAAATTCAAGAAATGTTTCAAATCTCCAAATAGACAGAAGAAAACATTGAAACAGATCATTAGAACAAATATGTTTTATGCTTTGGCATATAAAACGTTACAAGAGTTTGGAAGAAAACAAGCAACAGAATACAATATTTCTACACACTTTTGTTAGTAATTTATTCAAGTGACCTGGAAAGTATGGTATCCAGGGACATAGAAACAACAAAAAATATTATCACCTATGGCTGAAGTAGCAATGATTTTCAGATCTAGCAATAGCCAATCACCTTCTGAAAGATTTTCATTTTTATCCCCAAAATCATGAAATGTCTATATTCTATTATTTAAGGGTCTTAAAACACTTTCATCCAGGTCTATATGATCCTAGCATGTGTTTATAAGTGTGATTACATCTAACATCATTTCTGATCTTTTAGTAATTTTTTTTTGTTCTGGGAACAACATAATGTCTAACTTTTCCTCCTGGTACAATCTGCAAACACTACCACCATTGTTTGTGTTTGTGTGTGTACAGCCTTTGAGGTTTCACTCGCCCGATTAAAAACTTAATTGGGTGATTAAAAATCTCGAAAAGAACTGTCTTCCTTCAAATATAGAAAAAAGAAATCTGATTCCTTTTACAACCCAAAAGTATGCCATTGAAGATTCACTTAGAATGACCTACAATGACATTATTGAACTGGTCAGTGTAAACATTCGTTTAATTAAGGCTTCCAGAGTGGAGCCAAAATGTCACTGTCGCCCAGATTAAAGACATCCACAGATTTTTACAAACTCATTTGGAAAAATATTATCCTATATTTCCTCCCCGCTTACAAAAAGTAAAAACAAACATTTAAATGAAAGAAAAAAAAATAAGCATACTTCTTTCAACCACGCACTGAAAAACAAATTATACAAGTAATTTTATTTATAGAAAATAATTGAGAAAATCAGATTTGTTATTTTTTTTATCATATATGAGATGGAGGTTGTAGTCAAACAGAAGAAAGAAACTACAAATTTAGGTACCTCCAACTCAATTGCCAAAAAAAAAAAAAAAAAAAAAAAAAAGCATATCATGATGATGTTAAAACTTAATAAAAACAAAGTTTTATCATCAAAATGTTTATGCTATTATTAAGAGGAAAAATCAAATTTTGTTGTGGTTATTTTAAAAAAAATTTTAAATCCTTTCTAACACTTGAAATTTTAATTAAAATTTCATTTTTTTGTTTTCCGTCAGCGATTCACACCATGTTTACGTAATGCGACTATTAAGAAAATGGAGTCGGTCTAGTAAAATGATTTTGAGGCGAGTAAATTTTCCCTTGCTCGGCTAATTTTATCATTACCATTGCCTCCTAGGTATTCTTTAACGTGTTCTTTATTATTAATATGGAAAAAAACAGTTGGTACCATTGGTAACACTGTTAATAACAAATTTCTTTTAAACATTTAGGACAACAAAGTGTACATGGAAAGAAGTATCTTATGAATTGGTAAATTTTTGAAAAAAATTTAAAATAATGGAAAAAAATCAGTAATATTTATCTCCTCATCCCTGCTTTTGTCACAGATATACCACACATTCAATTAACCAGGAAAAGTTTTGTTTATAAAGTTCCTAACTTGAAAAGTTATCAACAAAAACCAAGTAAAAAGGACTAAGATTATATAAAATGTAAAAAGTCTGGTTAAAAACCAGAGAACAGACTGAACCATCAATCACTTGTTTGAAAGACCAGACATTTTAATTAGCTGACACAAGGTATAATCAAATAATTGTTTTTAATACAATGGAGACATATCTTACTTTCTAAGAAGCAATTTCCTTATTACTCATTTGACTCCTCCTAATGATGACCATTTCAAGAGTAAATGGATTTCAAACTGATGATTACTACTTCTTTATTATGTAGCCCCAGAGTTATAAAAACAAGTGTAGCCAAAAAGCATATTTTTAAAGACAAAGGTGGAACACTATGACCAAATTTTACAAATTAGTTTTTTATCAAATTTCAAGAGAGAGTAAAAAGTTTTGAACCTAAATGGGATATATATATACACATATATAAATATATATAAAGCTTAGAACCAAATTAATAAAAAATTATCCAAATGTTGGAGAATTTTTATCTTTATTTTCAACTGAAATTAAATCCAAAATACATTTAGAACGGCTCATGATTAAACATAATAGACATTCATTGTCTCTTATATTTAACAGTATATGTTTAGAAAATTATTTGCTGCCTCGATAAACTATATATATATATATATATATATATATATATATATAGAGAGAGAGAGAGAGAGAGAGAGATGTATGTAAAATCAGCAACCCTAATATGATAACACCAAAACAAGTAAAAATCAAAACTTTACTACTAAACAACAAGCAAAACAAAAGATCAAGCGAAGACATATAAACAATTATTTCCTTTGTCATTTAAGCATTATTTAAAAAAATAATTCTTTAAACAAGAAATAAATAAAAAAACAAACTACACCTATTTTGAAAAGCTTTAGAAAACACCAGAATATTAACCTAATTTTGAGTCATCTCTGATCTTAGAAATAACTTTGCTGCATTATCTTTTGAGACTGAAAGATAAAGAGAGAGAAAAGGAATGATCAGAGAGTAAAGAAACAAATTATGAAAAGAAATAATAACCACAACATCCAATACATGTGCACATGTGTGAATACACATACAAAGAAAAATCAACCTAACACCTATTAAAAAAAAAAAAAAAAAAATTTTTTTTTTTTTGCTTAATATAAAAATAATGAATATGAAAAAATTGACAGACATTTTCTGATATTTCCCAGTGAGTGAATGGAATAATTGCACAAAGGTTCATCTCTGAAAATCTGCAGCAGAAGTGCTGAGTATAATATCACTCAGCTAAGTAACACCAAAATGAGTGGCTGCTTGGGAATATCAGATGCTGTAAGCTTGAATGTGCAGGTGTTGTAATGGATAATTGTTTAAAATGAGAGATTGGTAAGCTGGGTTCGAATTCCAGCCGAGTTCATTACATTCACTTATGCACAAATTCTCCTGGGAAAGTTATGAACCCATCTCTTCTCCCCCTCCCCAACAATGAATAAATAGCAGAATAGACTATAGCCTTGGTTGGCAACAAGTCTAAGAAAAAAAAACAATTTAACCCAGCCTTGAGAGGATTAGCAAAGGGCAGATGAACAATGGCTAACATGCAGCTAAAAGATGGAAAACTATTAAAAAATGGCTGCAATTGTAACAATGTAGTAATCTGACATGTGATACACAGAGTATCAGTACAGGACATGGCTCTATGATGGAGAGAATGTGCAGTGCAGTGCAGGGCGTAGACAATTAACCAGTTGAAACAATTCATTCCTGCAGGTCTTTCAGTAAAGCTTACTGAATTCTCATCCATCATTCTTAACAGGAGAATCCGTATTATATTTAACACAACACCCATAAAAAGATTTTTAAAATATCCAAGATATACCTTGTAAAGCTTTTTGTAAATATAAATATAGAAAGTCTATTGATGTCACAATGTTCTTAACACTTTTGTTGTGGACGTGCTTATACACCTTTACAAAATATATATTATCTGCTCTCAATATATTTCAAGACAACATTAAATGTCAGTCCTTAGCATTTGCATTATAAATTATCACTTAGTGCTATTTCTAAACCAGCACACACATATAGTAGCATATAATACAACCTGTTATATTACACTGTGTCTAGGGTGATGTTTAGCTTAGCCAGTACTGTAGAGTATCTGATCAAAACTAAAATGGCATTGCCCAAATGAAAATAATGCCAGCCTCTTAATAATTATTTATTTCCAGTAAATAGCAAAATTTTATTGATGGTACAGCGAAAGAAAATAACATTCTCTTCTAATTTTATTAAACAAAAGAAAGACTGACAAATATGCCATGAGTTTTTTTTTTTTATTAAAAGTCAGGTAAACAATACCATGTTGTTGCTACTGTGGTGATACCGAGCAAAGTGAGGGACCGGACCAGATGTTTGCCCTCAGAAATCCAGAAAGCAAATGATCAAAACTGGTCTTTGCGCACCCCCCCCCCCCCACCTGGCTCCACACATATATTCCAGAAAACCAAAAATTAATTAAATATCAAATTCCTGTTTGTGAGCCTACAGGAATTTCATTTATCATCCAATGGGAAGCCCAGAATTAAATACCGGTGTGAATTCCCAAATGACCTGCTGGAACCCACAAAGATAAAATAAAAAGCCTACACAGAAAAGCATTGCCAGTTGAGAAAGTACAGCCTAATTAGCACATCCCTTGACCTCATCAATCCATCCACTATGCTGGCCTCCTTTCCCGCTCATCTTCTTCTTAGCTGTCCCTGAGCTACTTACCCATCTATGGAGGGAGCAAGCTGAAAACATCAAAGACATTCCTAACTGACAAACACTCCCACATACATACCACAAACTCTCTTTTCAGCATTTACTGCTATAAACATTTTAAGGTCCTTTGGACCCATTCTAAAGACATTACTTTATTTGCAAAAAAAAACTTTAATTGATACCTGTGTATATATAAATGTTGTTTCTATACTCAATTTGATTTTCTTGTTTTATAACCCCTTTTATAAGTTATGGTTAATGTCACAACAATGAAGAATGATAAACATCTGAAACATGACTATAACCAACCAAGATGAAAACAATAGTTTAAATAAATGAGGCCAAAATCAGTTAATCTGTTTCAACACACAACTGCTCTTCACTAGAATGGATAACCCACTATAATACAATTTGTTATAATCTTACACCTATAATTTACTTGTTTTAATAAGCTTTAAAAACAAAAGAGAAAAATTGGAATATTTTTGTGATTATTCAAAAGGTGTATTTTTATGGTGTTATATATATATATATATATATATATATATATATACATACATACATACACACACACACATACACTAAGAAAAACAGACAGCTGTTATATGTGCTTGAATAAAAATTTCAGTTCATTCTGCCTAAGCAATACAGAATGTAAAAGTTACTGAAGCATGGAATTAAATATACAATAAAAAATTTGCTCATTTGAACATTTTTAACATAAAAAAAAAACCCTGTTCACATTTTACCTGTAATTTCTCAAAATGAAGGTTAACTAGTTTGCTTTTTATTATTATTATCATTAAGAAAAGAAAATACAGTTATTTGAAATTATTTTCAATTTTAAACTTCACAGTTGGGGGCAAAACTAAATTTCTATTAAATGATAAGTATGAATATAAAATAAAACAAATTATTCCATAGTTTTTGCAACTAGAGACATAGTCAAATTACAAATGTAAATAATATCTGTAATCAACTAGTAAGTATATTTGAGACCAACATTGTTCAATGTCAAGGCAGATGTCATAGTGTTTAAATCCCTCCTGACTCATCCTTTCATAATCCAATTACAGAAACAGTTACTTTTGTATATATATTCACTGACAAATACTAGTCTGTAATGATGAGAGATTATTTAACCTCATTTAAAACAAAGCCCTTCTATCATTCTTTTTCTTTTGTAATTCTTAGCATTTTAATGTATCATGGGTTTAAAAAATCCAGCTAGTTTCATACACAGTTTAGTGGATTTGATTGTTTTTTTTGTTTTTTTTAATAGCTTCTCAAACCTTTATTATTTAAAATAAAAACACGTTATTTAAATTGTAAGATTAATTAATTTTTTGCATTAACAATTTTTTTGAGAATAACAATGATTTTTCCAGATATGTCCTACTATTTACCCATAGCTGGGAGGAGGTGATGGATTCATACCTTTCTCAATGGTATTTGTATATAAGCAAATGTAACTAATCCTATTGAAATTTGAATTCAGCTTTCCGATTTCTTATTCGGAACTGCTATTCATTACACTACCGGCATATCCAACAGTGTATTTGAAGAGATTTATCAAGCAGTGCTTTCTCGTGTCTCAACAAACATTCCATACATTTCTTAAAATCACCCCAGCAGGAAATAATGAAGCTCATTTACTATCAGTTATTTTCTTTTGAGAAAGCTATTCCAAGCCTAAAGTTCCTAACTTTTTCAATATCACCTCTGTATGTGCATTTCTTTTTATTCAATAATCAAAGTCGATAGGTATAACAGTATTTGAGGCACACTGATTTAAGATTATTTGTACTTAAAATTCAGTGACTGAATTTCTGACATAAGGGATTATTGTTAAAGTACACTGATTTATTCAAACTAGTTGTTAATGTCACAACAATGAAGAATGATAAACATCTGAAACATGACTATAACCAACCAAGATGAAAACAATAGTTTAAATAAAACTGTATATTCAATATTTTTTTTAACCTTCATGAATATGGTGGCTCTGAACAAAAAATTAAATACAATGTGGATTATTTGAAAGAATCAAAATCTAAACTTATTTATAAATGGAACTTTGTCTCTGTGTGTGTGTGTGTGTGTGTGTGTGTGTATCCGTTACCCACAGACTCCAAAACGGCTGAACCGATTTCCTTGAAAATTTACACAGTTGTACTATAAGTGTCTACGAGTGTTTTTAACTAGGTTTTGTGTCGAGGTACCCCCAATAAATATCGATAATCAAAAAAAATCGGGTTATAGAAGGAGTGGTCCAATTTTAATCAAATTTGATACACTCATAGACAAAGACATAAGAAACGATATTCAGAAGTTTTAAGGTTGCAGTTCTTACAATAGTGCAGAAAATCGATAATATATATATATATATATATATATATATATATATATATATATATATATATATATATAAAAGGCAAGATACCGGGTCTGATCAAAATCAGTTTTTCAGCTCTTTTATTTTAGTTTTTGCTTCGGGTTTGGCTCTAAGTAGGTATAATTGTAGTTCTTAGTCTCAGCCATGATACCATTTACTCAGAGAACTTATTTAGCCTTCAAAATTCAGTTTACAACGAAAAAAACTTATTTGATATCGATACCAGGAAATCAAAATTTGACTTACATCCATTCATTTTTCTTCCAGTCTACGGTTTTGCTTTAACTGGAAACAACTATTGCTTTTTAGTCATTCGTGCCAATGTCCGAAGAGTCTGAGCTCCAGGACCATGGATTAGTTTTAAAGCTTTCATTACACCCAAGCAACGCCGGGCTATACGGCTAGTATTAAATAAAATCAGGAATAGAAAATAAAAAAAGACAATGTCTTCATAACAGATTCTATTATGGATAATCATAGTTAATGGCATACAAGAACACTCAGAACTGCATTAAACACCCCACCCCAAAAAGTTTAAAAAATTGTATGTGCCAAGTTGAGATATCTAGTATGCTAATGTTTACCCAGACAGATTACCAGCATTTGTACGCCACCTAACTCTATAAGGCTGTAATATTAAATGTAAATCAGAGTTGAGTGCCTTAACGGCCATCAAATACAGTAAATTTTAACTTATACATGCAAGAATGCATTCTTTTAGGAGAAAATTCCTCTCAAGACATCTTTAGTCTCGCCATCCTTTTATTAAATATTCAAATAAAACATTTTGTCCTAGAATGTTCACATCCTAAGTTAACCCTGGAACACTAACCATCAATTAAACTTACACCACTACTAACCATGGGTATATCACACCAAATTTGAAAATATCAAAAAAATATATATATATTTTTTTTTTATAAGTGTTTCACCCCGAGCAAGGCATGTCACTGCCACTACTGCGCAGGGGGCTACGTAGTGTGGAGAAAGGATGATTAAATATAGGAAATGCCAGAGGGTGGGTGATAGGTGGGTAAGGATATGAGGGTTGGGTAGATGAGAGTGTTCTGAGAATAGTTGGGAGTTAGTGTGATAGGAGGTGTCTATTGACCCTACATTTAAACACCTGGAGATTGTAACAGTCGGGAAAGCAGACTTGTGGAAGGGAGTTCCACAGGCGGGAAGCGCGAGAAAAGAAGCTGTTGGAGTAGAATTTACGGTTACATCTTATTTGTTTAACTGTAAAAGGGTGGGACCTAGTTGCTAATCTAGTATCTCGTGTAAATTCGTGCTTAGGGGGCACCAGTGATCTAAGCTCATCGGAGCAGAAGCCATGAAAGTACTTGTAGAAGAGGCACAGGGAAGCCACATCACGCCGGTGAGAGAGCGGCTGCAGCCGGTCTGCCAAGTCAGTATCAACCACGTTACAGATCCTCCTTTGTATTTTGTCAAGAAGCCCAAGGAGAGCAGCAGGGGCACCTGACCAGATATGGCAGCAATAAATATTTATTTGAAATATTTTACATGCAGTCACTTCAAACCTTGTACTTTGAGTTAACATTAATAAGAATTGAAAAACATTATTTAGGTTAGAAAATCAGGTACTGAAAACTGTAATTAAAATGGTGTCATTTGCGCTGAGTACTATATACCCCTGGTTAGTGTTCTCGGGTTAAGGATGAGAAGAAATTTCATGAATATTTAAGAAAAAAGGTGTGCTTGAAATAAGAATGTCCAACAACTGTCCCAGTCTATTTCAAACACAAAATAGTAATAAATAAAAATGGCACAAGTGCAAGATTTTCCGCCCGTGCATTGAATACTGCTGCCATATCTGGTCGGGTGCCCCTGCTGTTCTCCTCGGGCTTCTCGATAAGGTTCAGAGGAGGGTCTGTAATGTGATAGATACCGACTTGGCAGACCGCCTGCAGTCTCTCTCCCACTGGCGAGACGTGACTTCCCTGTGTCTCTTCTATAAATACTTTCACGGCTTCTGCTCCGATGAACTTAGATCACTGGTGCCCCCTAAATACGAATTTGCACGAGATACTAGATTAGCAACTAGATCCCACCCTTTTACAGTGAAACCGATAAAATGCAGCCGTAACTTCTACTCCAACAGTTTCTTTCCTCGCACTTCCCGACTGTGGAATTCTCTTCCAAACGATTGCTTCCCCGACGGCTACAATCTCCAGGAGTTTAAATGTAAGGTCAATAGACACCTCCTAACACACTAACCTGCTCCCATTCTATCAAACACTCTTCCCATCTGCCCAACCCTCATCCTCGGTATCCTTACTCATCTGTCACCTTCCTCCTGACATTCCCTATGTCTAACCACTCCTTCTCTTTACCTTCCCCTATGTAGCCCCATGCGCAATAGTGGCAGTGGAATGCCTTGCTTGGGGTGAGATGATTAAAAAAAAAAAAAAAACTGTCAAGATCTAAATGTACGCATGTAAATATTTTAAGAGATGAATGAACTTTGTTATTCAAAATTATTTCTTATTACTATAAAACATTATATTTAGTGGGTAGATGTGTTGAGATATCCTTGTCTTTTAAACAGTGAAATTAATGACTACCTGTATAGAGATTAAAAGTCTTATTAAAGAAAGAGTGCTTTCTGAAAGGAATCAAATCCGTATTTTGCAGATTACAAAGAAATTACAGACTCAATCTCTACCAGGAGGCACTTTTTCATTTGATCTCTCAATTGGTAGACATTAATTCCACTGCTTAAAAGACAGAGACATATTCTAATGTGTCATTATTGAATATACACACTATTATCCATACAGCATTTCAATGTGTTGCACCATATCAGTACATTATTTTGTCAGTCACTTGAAGACAAAGAAATTTTTGATAACAAATCTTTTAAGACAGTTCCAAGGGAATTTTTTTTTAATCAAACAATTTAAGACATTATCAGAAAAATTTACAAATAAATAAGTTTGAATTTCTTTTTATAACAATTTTAGGATTTTTAAAGAAAGCAATCTGCATGATTGTTGACTTCCTTTAGTGTGTAGTGTATTCTGCCACATCAGTCCTTTGAGTATTTTTAACAGAACCCTTAATTTCTTCTCCTTCCATGTTTATTGAACAGGAGTATATATTCATTCATGGTTCCCTGATCAGGATATGGTTTCCTAGTTCTTTTCCTTTTACCAGTACCACAATGATTTAACTGTCTTAACATTTTGGTGATCAGACTAACCAGTGGCTGTAACTTTCCATTGTGAGGGTACTTGGTTTGCAGTTTGCTGGTCATTAGAAGCCCAAAATTTTGGGTAGCATTTAGAGAGGCTGCTCTGATCAACAGTCACATAATATTGGGGTATTTGTAGTACTATGTTGTGCATGGATAAGTGTCTCTGCATATATTTCCGGTGGACAACCCTAAGGCCACATTGTGCTATATTCTCAGCCACACATTGGCTGGTTTGTATTACAACTGATGAGTGAAAATTATAGTGATGTTTTTCCTCTCTCACCAAAACAAATCTCATGGAAATCATAACAAAAAGAAATACAACTAAAACAGTAAACAAAAAACCATCTACCCTTTCTTTCTCCACTATTCAAGGTATCAGTTTCAACTTTTGGAGCATAGAATCTTTTCTCCTGGAACAGTTGCCTGATATATTTGCTCTTTATGAAACCAACTTGAATTCTTTCATTGCTACCAATAAATTCTTGGTCTCAGGCTATTTTCTCCTTTGCCAAAACTATCTTAGCATTCATATACATGGCCTTGGTGTTTACATCCAGGATAAACTTCTTGTGGTGGAGACTTACCTCGCCAAAGCAAGAGAAGGCGGTTTGTCTGCACATGCGTTCGTAGATGTCATGGAACCGCGAGGCGAGCTCATGCAAGGCAGTTTTTGGAATGATACGGTGTATGCATCATTGGCGAAAGCGAGGCTTTCACATACGAGAAATTAAGGTTTCTTGCTCGAGACCAAAAACACATAAAAAGAGCCAACTTCTGTTTCGGAGGCAGTTCGGTGTTAGCAATTCGTGAAGGCTATACCGGTGTTTGGAAGACAGTGTTTTGTTTACGGTGTGCAGGAAACGGAGTCCCAAGTAAAGCAGTGTTCCAGGTTCTACATGGAGCAGTTGGGAGAATGGATCCAAGCAGTCATTAATTCGTCTACCAACTACACTCCATGAAGAAACAAATACTACACTTCTGATGGCAACAAAATTGTCGCTTGACGCCGGTGAATATTCTTTTATGTGTTTCAGTCACAAAACTCTGTTAGCTATCTTTTTTCCTTTATTGCTCCCCGTCTTCTTGGGACTGCAATATATTAGACATAATAGCTGACAGTATAGAAAAGTCACTTTCTCTCCATCCATCTGTGAACATCTTTATCTTTGGTGACTGCTCACCACATGACTGTGAAACATTCTAAAGGTATTGATGTTGCCAGTATTCATTAAATCTTTCTATTGCCCAATGCCTTACTCAAATTGTGAACTTCCCTACTTGTTTCCCTTGCAAAACTAAGCAACAGGCTTCTATACTTGATTTATTTTTTGTTTCTGCTTCTCACTCTTGCTAAGCTTTGCTATACTGCCCTCTTGGTAACTGACTACTGTGGTAGCTATTGATAATTTCATTCCAATGATCTATTAAAACCTCTTTCTGTTACCAGCATACTGATTGGAACACACTCCTTAATTTTCTTTATGATGCCCCATGGACTGATATCTTCAACCTCCCAACTGAAAATTGAATAACTGAGGTTTCTTACTGGGCCAAAACCAGCATGGATGCTTTCATCTCTTTTAAGAAATACCAGGTGAAATTTCAATCCTCTCCATGGTTCACACTAACATGCTCAGCCACTATAGGATACAAAAACCACTATTTTCAGCTATACCACTGTGATAGCTCTCATCAAAACAGGTGCCTATTCAATACTGCTCATAATAAATGAGTTTTTAAAGGAGCTAAGTCACTGTTTGCTGAAAAAATGAGGCACTGCATAGCTTCTAACAACTTTAGTACTTGTGATTACTGATGGTTCTGTAATAGAGCATTAAATAAGTGCAAGGTCTATTTCCCCTTTCTTCAATCAATTTGAGGTGTTACCATCCTCTGTTGATAAAGCTGAATTGAAAATAAATTTTCCTCAAACTCTACTCTGGATTCATCTAGAATATCCCTGCCGAACTTCCTTCCTAAAACTGAGTCTCTGTTGAGTGATATGTATATAACCACTGCTATGGTTTCTGCTATCATCTTTAACCTAGATCACCACAAAGTACCTGAACTCAATGCTATCCCTGTAATAGTCATTAAGAAGTGTGCTCCCAAACTGGCTACTGTTGTCTCTAAACTGTATAATAAATGCCTCACTGCCCCCTGCTTTCTTGTCTGCTGGAATTCATCTGTTGTTCCAGTTTTTAAGAATTCTGCTGAACTGTCTGTCCCTTTTAACTATCAGCCTATTAGTCTTCTACCTCTTTTTTGGGAAAGTCCTAGAGGCACTAATCAATGCTAAATTAGTTCATCACTCATTGCAGGGTTTTTTTACAAGCAATACAGCTTTTTGTTTCTCCAGATTAACTGCTCAGATACTGATGATAATTGCGGAAAGAGTCTATCATGCTCTAGATAAAAACAGTGAAGCCTGGACTGTAGCAGTGGACATATTAAAAGCCTTTAACTGGATCTGGCATATTGGTTTTCTCCACAAGCTGAACATTACAGTGTTTCTGGACACATTTTTGAGCTGATCCAGTCTTTCCTATCAGATTGTGAAATTAAAGTTATCCTAAATGGCCAAATGTCTGAATCCTTTCACCCTAATGTGGACGTCCCCCAGGTCTCTATCCTTGGTCCCATGCTGTTTTTAATTTTCATTAACTACCTTCCGAATGACATAAAATCTCAACTGGCATCGATGCTGACAAACAAAATCATTTACTCCTGCCTTGATAGTAAGGCTGATCAGTTTCACAAGGTCAAAGTGGAAACTGATGTCCAAAACAACCTCTCAAGATCATCATTAACTGGAGCAAAAGATGGCTTGTCAATTTTAACACCTCCAAAACTGAACTTTTCTCCATTAATTATCTAAGAGATCCCTCTCTGCCATCCTTCATCATGGCTGATGCTAACATGAAATGGAAAGACTATATTGAATCCACTGCTAGGTTACCTGCTAAGAAAGTTGGTTCACTGTATCATGCAAAACAATTTCTCTCTCCAGAAACTATCTTACATATCTCTAAGTTTACCATTCATTCATGCTTAGTATATTGCTCCCACATATGGTCCGGTGCCCCTTCTATTTACCTTGAGCTCCTTCATAAGGTTCCAAGAAAAAATCAGCAATATTATTGATCCTGATCTGGCAGATCAGCTACAGTCACTTACCCATTTCTCTGTAAATTTCATGGTAACTGTCCGGATAAGCTCTTTGCTATGATACCGAGACTTTATGAATTTAAGCGCAGTACTAGACTGGTAACAAGATCTCAACAATTAATAGTTGAGCTAGCTAGCTGTAGCTTAAGTTCTGTGCTAATAGTTTCTTTTTTCACACTTCTCACTTGTGAAACTCACTCACAGCTTCATACTTTCCAGTCAACTTTAATTTGTAAAAATTTAAATGCAATGTCAATCACTATCTACTGTCCTCTGATTATTCTTTTCTCTTTCTGCACATTATAAATGCTTCAGTTCTTAATTTTTCCACATCCTATAATACTGTGGTGAACAAGGAATTAAATGTAACTCTATTGTCTTCACTTTTTAGAAATTTAACAATCCTGTTTGAAATCTAATTTTAACAAATAGGAAAAAGGACTGACCCCATACCGAAAGAAAAAGACGAAGACAAATTTTGCGATCTGATATTAAAATAATTTTCTAGCCAATGAAAGAAAGCGATTTGCAAAACTGAGAGAAAACTTAACAAGCATATGTGAAAAAGTAAATCGCTATAAAGGAAAGAAAGAAAGTTAAATCAGTCAGATGGAAGCAGAAATTAGAGACGACACCGCCAAGATGTGACAAAAGAAACTTCAAACCACTGACTCAGACATAATGCCTCACTACACCTTTGTTCTCCCTCTTCTTCTTCACCATTCCTGCCACAGTCAAAGAAGATGACAACACCAACAACATACTTTAACTGACTGCTATAAATTAACATCAATAAGTACCATTTTCCTTTATTGTTTTACCTTCCTTTTCACTTTCTTACTAACCATAAAAAAGAAGGGAACCCTGTTTATTCTGCATAAACACATTTGCTACTTACAACTAGAACTCTGGATTCACTTAACTCCTTACTACACTTTCTCATTGAACATTTACTCCTACAATTGATGTTATTCTGTTAATAAAATTCCACTTTTAAACATACAAACGAAATGCTTTTATATTTCCCACCTTTAACCTTCTGATGATTACAAATAACCTTTAAGTTGTAGGGAGTTTAGTTATGTTTGACACAAGGCCAATTAAACCTCCCTACTTCAACATTCTAACATTCTTGCGTTTAAGTGGCTTTATTGTCTTGCTTGGAAGTGATACAAATTAAGAAATAAAAGGTGAGTGTGTTGTTTCCATATTCAAAAATTGAGTATATACATTTTTTTTTTTTACTCTTTTGTTACCAGCATCCTTACAATTAGGTAGAACAGAATATTTTCACCAAGTCTGGTTTGAAATACTTCATTAAGTTAGAAAGAAGAGAAAAAAAAACAAACTACCTCTACTTGAATGGGATGAAGTAAGTCATTTCTCAAAAAAAAAAAAAAAAAAATGTTGAGTTTTCGATACATCTTTGGTTGAGTATTTTTTCAAATTTATGAAAATTTCTTAGTATTTTGTTTCTATATTGCCAGATTGTCATAAATTCTAGACTAGAGAGAAATAGTTGAGGGATGGGGGAACAAAAATGTCAATAAATTTTACAATCGGACGTTCTCGCTGAATTATCTTTCTCTTTTCAGACTAAGTGACTACATGCATTGATGAGAAAAGTAAAATCAAAAAGATTGAAATTTTAAATGTCTCTCAGCAGAGGATCAAAACAGTGGTACGTTCGATTGATACAACATTGAACTTTTTTTTTATGTTTAAACTTTAATGACATTCAAATGTACAATGCACAATATTTTGTTAATGAGGACAAAGGAGAGTGATAAAAATAAAATGCTATCATTCAATTTCTTTTTCATTTTTAAGAGAAGTTAAAGGTATTTCCATTTCTTTCTAAAAAAGAAAGAAAAATTAACGAGCAAATTTATCAGTTCAAAAATGAAAACTAACTTTTTTCACGTGGCCTTTTGCAAATGACAATCACCAGGTGCGTAAAAATGGGTGGAAATTAATAAAAATTCCAGAGTTAAAAAATTTGAACAGAAAAGAAATCTAGACAGAGATAACGAGAAAGAAATTAATTTTTTAGTAAAAAAAAGCGGGTGTGAAAATTACAGGCTCAACCGAAACATAAAAACAGTGTAGTTTCTGGATAATTTAAAAAGATTTAGAAATAATATCAGGAATGGAATAAATTATAAACAAAAAACGAATAACTTCATAAAAATAGCAGACTACACAACTGAGAAAATCGTTTGAATGAACCATACGTTAAGAAAATCGGACAATTTTTTAAAAGACAGCGAAAAAGACACGAGTGATGAGATTAATTAAGGTGAAGACGTTACAGAAGAGAATTTTCAATTATTATAGAAATCGTAAGAGAATTAAACATGTGAATATTTTTAGTTAATTTATTTCTAAACAACTCCCAGAGCGATTTTTTTTTCTTGCTTTTGGTTTTTTATGTTATTAAAATAGAATATTATCGATTGTGAATATTGATAATAAGCCCACCAAAAATGCTTCTCGTAATTAAAATAAAAATGTAGATAAAAAAGAACTTTGTAAGACAAGAACATTTTTACGAACAACTTTAAAGATAGAAGCTCGCTAATAATTCATTTTTAGTACGATGCAAAAAAGCAACACATGATAAGTCACAAAATATACTCAGTAAAATGAAATTAAATTATAAATATTCGACATTAGAACTCGATCCGGAATATATCTAAAATATTTGTGTCTCAGCTGTTGAAAAGCGTTAAAATGACATAGAAGTGATAAAGATTTTTCAATAAGAAAAAAGTCTCAAGACAACTGGGTTACCTTCCGCCATGGTGGATACCTCCTTGTATCACGTGACTTGTTTCGCCGCAGTTTCGTACTTTCCCTAAAATTTTTTCTAGAGAAAGAATTTTAAGTATTATTTCTTTGCTACTTATAAAAAAAAGTCTAACACAAGACAACAGGTATAGGGACACTTAGTAAGGTTGGAATTCACTAAAATAGATAGCTATCCATCGCCTCATCAATTTAATGATCTTTTAAGCGTGACAAACAAGTTAGTCATAGTCATTTTTGGTAAATAAATTACTTTCCGATAGAGAACACTTCATCAATTTTAAATTTTAAAATAAATTTTAAAAATTGATTTGTAAAGTGAGGTTCTGTTTACATTACTGCTTTTTAATTTTTTATATTTTGTACTGTTTTTTTTAATTTTTTTTTTTTAATCAATTTGATTTTGTTTAAAAAAGTAGGTACCTAAACACATTTTGGATAATTTTAAAAAATAAAAATGTTTTCTTGAAGCTTTCATTTCAGCCTTAATTGAAAGGTAAAGGATTAAATTTCCTATTTCCAGTAATCAAAATACTCTGGTGAATTTCAGATAGAAATTATATTAACTGGAATCTCAACTTTTTTCAAGTTTTCAAAATTCATCATTTTTTGCACCACTGTGGCACATTATTTTTGAAAAAATAGCAAATTTAAAGTTAACTTAATCTAATTTACACATGTATTACTTGATTATAGCATGAAATTTAAAATAAAAGTATTTCTTAATCCTGGAGCTCTGATGTTTGTGACCTTTGAAGTTTGTGATGATAGCCAGACATATTAAGTAATTGATGAGAAGTAAGTAGGGTTGACTAGAATTGACATAATTGTCCAAATGTTTTTACTGTCAGGGAAAGAAACCGTGAGACACATGACTTTTTAATGCAATACAAAAAATACCGTACTTAAAAAAAAAAAAATTTTTTTAATTATTTTAAAATCTTTTGGCTCAAAGATTTGCATGAAACTTTTCAATTTTAGATTAGTAAATATAGTCTTCACATCATAACCTAATAACCTAACTATGACAAGACTTTGAAGAATTTTAAAAATATTTTTGAAACTTTATAAATTATTATAATTAAAAAATAAAACAATTCTTGTAAAAATATATTATTCATCAATTTTTTTCTTCAGACTATATCCTTAATATATATATATATATATATATATATATATATATATATATATATTATAAGCAATTAAAAGCTTATCAATCAAATAATGTATTAGCTTTATTGCATTTTTTATTTTACAATTGGGAGCAGATTTTCTGAAGTTTTTCAGAAAATCTGCTCCCAATTGTAAAATAAAAAATGCAATAAAGCTAATACATTATTTGATTGATAAGCTTTTAATTGCTTATAATATATATATATACTGAATGAAAAAAAAAAGAAAAAAATAGATGATTTACATTCCCAATAGAGTCCTGTGTTTAACTAACAAAATAAATTTTTGATACAAAATCTAATTTCTTGAAATTTCACAAATTTACATGGAGGGGTGTAACAGATGTAAAAAAAAATACATATTTTGACTAAGATTTTATAAAAATAATGATTTAAAAAATAATTTCATTCATTTGTGAATTTCCTGAAAGTTTCATTAGAATCCGACATTTATTTCATTTTTGCAGGAATTTCCAAATTAATATGTTTTTCATCAGGAAAAAATGAATTGCATAATATAACATTATCTATAGTAAGCTCTTGTAACAATTTGGTTAGCAGTTGAAAAAAAAAGACAACAAACACTACAAAGACTTGAGTAAAAAATATATTGCCCAGTTTATTTTCTTTAAAGAAAATACATCAACAAAAATAAAGTTACAATGCACTAAACAAAAAAATATCTCTGCATGTTTATGTAGAGAATGAAAAGACTGTTTTCCTGAGGAGGAAAGTGTTGCTAGTGAAGAATGTTGTCCTGAAAAAGACAATTTTGTATATAATTACGGCTGGAGTGATGACAGATGGCAAGCTAGAGATGATAGCTAGATGGCTAGTTGGAACTGTTGCTGATGGCTGAGCCATGGGTTGACTGTTGGAACAGACTGATTTGTGACCTATTCATCCATTATAATTTACTCATACACCACAAGAACTTGTCAGATTTCATAATATTTGAGTGCACAGAAAATCCAACCTTACACACACTTATAGCAGTAAAAGAAAGTATATACATTTATTCATTCACTAATAGAAAAACTTTTTTTTATAAAATAATTGGCTCACTGAATTTTACTATGCAGACATCTTTGAAAACAAAATAGATACAATCACTTGGTTATTAAGAAATTAGGAACAAGGAAAAACATTTTGAAAGTTGATCCAATTCTATTATCCACAAACGTATAAATACATGTGATTTTTGCCTTTCTTGGGAGGGGACATGATTTGTCCACTAAATGCCAGGTCTGGGTGGCCTGCATTTTCTTACCCTCTCATATTCTCTTTTGCACTGCATTCATTGATTCTTCTTTCTTCCTCATGTACTGATAAGAAAGAAAGAAAGAACATCACAGAGAGTTACTTATTATCTGACCAGACACCAAATTCAGACAACATACATTTTCTCACTTTCTCTTTCACACTGCATTGATTGATTCTCCTTTTTTTCACACTCACTTGTCAGCAATAAAAAGAAGAAAGAGAAAAAGGTATCATTTCACCTACTACAATTGTACACACAGCAAAAATTAAACCTGAATTCTAAAATGCCTATATTCATAAAAAATAATAGCACAATTTATTTTATAAGCATTTCTCATTGAATTTTTTTATAGTTGAGAATCCACTAAACTGTGCTTCTGAATGGTTATATTATTTTATGCAGTCGCTAGTACCATTGAGGAGATTTGACCTCAAGTCTTCAGCGGAATCTAGTAGAATAAATCATTAAGTAATCATTCACAATTTAGTTATGAACTGAAAATGGCTGGAGAACAATGTAAAGGATTTGCGGGAAGTAAAAACTTACTTTTACTCCACTGACAGGACTGTACTGACTTTTAGGAGAGTTTGTTTACTTTTTATAGAGATATTGTACACTAATTACACAACCATCTTTCCTACAATAGCTAACTGACCAATTTCCCTCAAGTAAGCCAAAAGGGAGTTTTACAGTGTATAATTTTATTTGAAGATACCAAAATTTAATTAAATTTTCTCTCATTTCAATGTTGAAATTTTAATACAACATTGTCTTCTAAATGTCCCTCAAAAGTGACTAGCAACTTAAAGTGAATTAAAGACAAGTGTGATAAAACTCTATTGCCTCTACATAATTTGATTATTGTCCTAACATGCTGTCTTTTCTACAAATATTTTTATGACAACTGTTCTGATTAATTTTTTTCCCTGGTGCCCCAACAGCATGAATTTAAGTTTGCAACTAGATTGGCAACTGGATCTCACCATTTTATCATAGAACCTGCTAGATGCAACTACCACTTCTAACAGTTTCTTTTCCCACACTTTCCACCTGTGGAACATCCTTCTAGTTTCTGCTTAGGCTCATCCCTTGTTCCGTTTAGGATGTGGTTTCCGGCTTTCTCTTTTCCAATCTTCTCACTTTGTTTTTGTTTTGTTTTTTAATTGGAGTAGATAGATCTATCTATCGCCCGGTTCACACTCCACCCACGTCTATTGAACAGGTTAAGAGGCTCATCCCTTGTTCCCTGTTTAGGATGTGGTTTCCGGCTTTCTCTTTTCCAATCTTTTCACTATTACGTAGCCCCCTGCACATCAGTGGCGTTACCGCCTTGCTCGGGGTGATACGATTAAAAAAAAAAAATTTAAGCAAAGCTTCATGAAGAACTTTCAAACAAACATTGCTTCATAAATAACACAAATTGATGCTAATTCTTGTTAAATAAATTTTAAATAAATCTTACATTTATTAATAGAAACGTAGACCCTTTATTCTTCATTTATTCAACCTTCTGATTCTTCAAATGTGGTAGACTCAGTTGTTTGGCACAAGGCCATTTCACAAGTATAGCTAACACTCTCTACAAACTCAAAGTGCCATTCAATCCAACACATACTAAATAAATTGTACATTTACCCATACTTAATGTATTCTTTTTACTTGAATTTACGTTTGGCAAGGCAGAGAAGGAATTAACCTCCACAGCACTAACAACAACAAGGTTCTGTCTTCCAGGTTCCCATTTCCGCCTCTGCAACAGATCTTACTAAAACACAAATGACATGATCATGAAAATATATGCAATTGTTTCCTTTTTTTTTTCTTTAAATAAAAATATGACATAAGAGGGAGGTGATGTACCCAATAGTGAAAATAAAATGCTACAAAAAAAGATTCAAACTAAAATTAAGTAGGACTCATTCACAACACAGAAAAATAAGAAGAATGATCACTGTATTCTTCAATTCTGCCGCTAAGCAGAATCAAGCAGCTCACTCGCTAAGGTTGATGGAAAAAGTTCGTTTTTAGTTTTTATTAAGTTTGGCCCGGGGCCTTTTTCTTCATACTGTGCTGTTTTTTTCACCGATTTTAGTGGAAGTATCTACTCTCAAATGCTAGCTACTTCCATGGAAAGTGTCAACACAATGTCATACGCATTAAACAGTTCATCATACTTTCCACTACAAGCCGTCTTAACCCGGCGTGTTTATATACAACTTACGGCTGATGCTTACGGGCTGCCTTCAAGAACACAAACGATGCGTTACACAATTTTAAAAGAAAACCTGTCAGCCTGTATTACGTAGTTGGGGTTTGTGAAGATGAATATTTAATACTACTAAAAAAAAATGTTTCTGAAAATTTTTCTTTCTGTCCAAACTTCCGCTATCTCACTGAAAATTCTGAAAGAAATCTTTCTTTCGCCGAGTGATAATTGGATATGACCCCACATTTGGTGCCTACACCTTTACTTCTGTTAAGTTTGAGAGCTACAATACGAATTAGGGTAACTTTTCAGTTGTGAGTCATAAAAAAAAAATTCAACTAATGTCAACAAAACAAACTGAATTAAATATTGTATTACCAATTCATACAGCCAGTATATCGTTCACCACGTTCTTTTGTAAACAAAAGTTTCGTATTTTTACATCGCATTTTTTTCTTACAATGTCAGAAATATAAAATTGTTATTCGTAATTCAAAAACAAAGTTTTAGTTAAAAATATGTTTTGAATAAATATTTGATTCCGTAAAAAAGAATATGTTCGTTTGTTTTTATAATTTTACGATGATGCGAGTTAGGCTCGTTTTCTAAAGCATGGCGGAGGCGATGGCAGAAAATAAAGTAAAGATTGAAGAAAAAAGTTCAAATTCTAAAAATGTTGATGAAATTGGGGCTGCTGCCGGAGATAGTTCGAATAAGGCCCTACCCACGTGTATCATCGTGCTTGGTATGGCTGGTTCTGGCAAAACCACCTTTGTAGAGGTACGAAATTCTTTTTTTTTTTTTTTTCTTGCATGCAAAAAGCAAAACTAAAACTTTGTCAAAAAATAGATAGTTGCTGTAATAATACACACGAAACCAAAATAAATAAAAAAGAAAATTAAATAACAATTTGCATTCACATAATTTGGTTGGTTCGATGACAAAAATTATGCGTACAAAAGACTTAACAAAAAAAAATAAACAAGCGACAGCGATTTAAAAAATGTAGGAAGCAAGTTCGATTCTAAGTCAGCATGAATGGAACGAGAACTCTAAAAACAGGTTTTCTGTCTTTAATTGGATTTTATTATTCAAGATTATTACAAAAATTGTTTGAAATGCTTATGAACTTTACCAAAAAAATGTACTTTTTCAAGAAATAATATTTTTTTTTCCAATTTTTCTTTTTTCATATTCCTATCAAATAGTATCGATTCTCTCTGAAAGATCAAAATAATAATTTTTTTTTAAATGTTTTAAGAGGGGTTCTCTTTGTATGTAAATTTATTGTAGATCATACTAAGCCCCAAAATAAATAAAGAAAGGTAAGGAAAACTATTAATTAATAATATTAAAAAAAAGGAGGATATGTTTAAATTTATATTTCGGTTATGAAATTCTCTACACACCACAGGAAAAAAGATGTATTAATTGTTAATTTACATTAACAATAACTTTTCAAACTGAGGTCCATCTAAGACAATTTTTTCTGATATTCATGAGCTGAAGTACTTATTCAATAGAACGATGAAAAAAAGAAAAAGATTATTTCTTTAACTTCTATCTATACCAAATACTTTTTTAATAATACTAATTATTTATTGTTAATGTTATTTAAGGCCCAAGGATCACTCAAGGGTTACTGAGGGCGGTGGTTGTTCCACGTGGTAAGGGTAAGCGGTGTAACAGTGTAGGATATGTGGGAAAGATAACATTTTAACTCAAGACTCAAGCATTTAACTCAAAACTCAAGAGATTACGATTGTAGTAATTGGAAAGGCATCTTCCTGTGATTCTGTTTCATAAAGAAACAGTTCTAAGGAAGAAGCTATTCGAATGAAAATTAATCCTTACTAATGAAGCATAAAGAGAATGAGGAGGGTTCGCTTAAATGATAATGTATGCAACATGGTGGGTCTTAGCTAGGAGGGTCAGAGTTAAAGGAACTAAGGAATGTAACCTGTTTGAACATTTTCCTTGGAAATCACAGTGGAGTAGCAAGAGACTTGCAACATTTTGTCAGCAGGAAACAGGTTGTAATGTGAAAAACAATTCATCACCCACAAGGCTGTGTAGATGATTTGGAACTCTTGTGAAGAATGAGCAGCTCCTACCCATATATGGGAGTAGTACTCTATTTTTGGCCCGATCTGGCTCTTGTAAAGTAAAGCATTGCAGAAGGAATTACATAACTAAATATTTATTTTATTTTAAACAACAAATATCTGTCAATATAATATTCACCATTGTTAATTTGTCAGTACACTTAATTTATTAATGAATAATTCCATAAACCAACCTTTATAACATAAACAATCAAACTGAAATTTTACTAATAATTATGTTAGATGATCTGGATTCCTAATTAAAGAATTAAGATTATTATGATAAATTATGCCAAGCAGGGTGGGCCTGCAAGTTTTTAAAATCAGTTTTTGATATCCTTACATGAAATCTGGGCTTGAACCTCAGTGTCTGAAGATTTTAAATGCAACAAAGTGGATAACTTTATAATGTCAGTCAGTTATGTGCCATACGTGATACACGCTTGGGCAATCATGTCTCGAAAGAGACATGACTGACTGGGCAGAAGATTATCCCGCAGTAGGTTGCCATTGCTTTCTGCGGTAGACTGGTTGCCGACCAAGGCTATAGAACCCAATCTGTCCTGCTATTTAACACATAACTGGAGGGAAGAGACAGATTAATACCTTTCCCAAGGGTATTTGCGCGTAAGTGAATACAATGGATTACAACTGGAATTCGAACTCGGCTCCCCGATTTCTCGTTCCGAGCCGATATCCACTGTACCACAACAAATTTATTAAAGGCTTGCATTTTTTTTTCTATTGCTTTTGGTAGCACCATTGCATTTTAAATGCTTGTGCATGAAAATATAAATATAGAATGAAAAGTAGTAAAGTGTTGGATACAATGACTGTGTTTATTTTATTTTTCTTTCAAATAATGATTTAGTTTATTTTTATTGTTTTGTATTTTTTTTTTTTTTCTAGCAATTAACTGCCCACCTGTTTGCTAAAAAAGAGGCACCATATATTGTAAACTTGGACCCAGCTGTTCTGGAAGTTTCTTTCCCTGCCAATATAGGTATCAGTTACTACTATTTTTTACTACAGTATTTTTTTCTTTCACTATAAATATAGGAAATCACATATCTTCACAATTGAGAAAATTATAATATTATATAAATGTTTAAATAATGATAATACAGACTTGATGAAAATAATGTGCATATCTTGAGCATGATATGTGACATACCCTGAAGTGACATCAAACTGCATGTGTGTGCTGTCGCTGGGTGCACTGTGGTGAGAAGAGGAAGACAGCATACAAGTCTTGACACGATGTACTGACATGAATTCTCCAATTTGCCACAATGGTTTCGGCTGTGGGCTTTATAATGAGTGCATTGGAAGCTTGTGTCAAATGCCTTTCGGTGAATGGCATTGTGTCAAGTTGGCCTGTTGGGTTTGCATCCAAGTAATTGGACTATCGGTATTGAGTTCATGTTTAAGTGAAGGGTCAGAGTTTGAGTGCAGGTTATTGAGTTCAATCATAACTCACCTATTGGTTAGTTTAAAATTATTCTTAATTTTTAATAACTCCTGAAACTCAATATTCCTTAAGTTCCTCTAGTCATTATTCTCCACTCAAAATTATTAGATCTTCCTTGATACTAAAGTTGGCCTGATGTTGATGACACATTTTTTTTTCTTTTTTTATTTTTCTTTGGTTTTTCTGAAGAGAATCTGCTTAAAAATAATAAATTATTGAAATAAAGGGGAGAGGGTCCAGTTTTTTTTTTTTTGTAAATTAATTGTAAATTGATCACCCCTACAAAAACAGATATGCTCGTACCATGTGATTTAAAATATGTATGCATGGATGGTGTAGCAAATAGCAGCTTAAAATAAGAAATCAGAGAACTGAGTACAAATTTCAGTCAGGTTTCTTACATTCATTTGTATTTATATACACTTAGGAAAGGTATGATTGCTTCTCATACTGCCAGCTATTGTTTAACTAGTGCCACTTGTATCTCAAAAAAATCATTGTTATTCTCAAAAGAGAAAATTGCTAAGGCAATGTTCACTTGCAAAAAAAAAAAAAAGAATTACAATACTAAATTTCAGCTTTAAATGACCCACAACAGGTTTATAAGCTGTAAAAATCTTTTGATCAATTTCTTAAATTAAAAATATGAAACTGTAATCTGGGTTTTTTTTTTTAAGCATTCCAGATTACAAATTTCTAAACAATTTTTTTATTTTTATTTAAAAAAATGTTATGCAAGCATATTTGTTTTTGCTTTCGTAGTTGGATCAATTTACAATGAATATATACAGCAAACTTAACCTCTCTTATCTAACTTGTTTAAA
The DNA here is from genome assembly GCA_037127315.1 of Ascarosepion bandense. Lineage (NCBI taxonomy): Eukaryota > Metazoa > Mollusca > Cephalopoda > Sepiida > Sepiidae > Ascarosepion > Ascarosepion bandense. The sequence goes on along the minus strand of JBBBDQ010000131.1, from coordinate 782,097 downwards.
ATTTAATAATTTTTTTTTAACTCAAGTGCTTAATCTATAGCAATATCAAAGAACGTTTTTTAAAAGAAAATGATTATTTCTAGTTGGAGTGCCAACTCCACTATAATTTTAATTTTAGACATCACTTACTGTATTGCTTTTCTTTTGACTTCTCATTGTAGATATTCGTGATACGGTCAACTACAAAGAAGTGATGAAACAGTATCCTTTTATGTGTTTGTTGTTTTTATTTGATCACTTCACATTTAAATGTTTAGTGACGCATACCCTATTTTATGGGCAGAGGAATGGAAGCAGAAATGTCCTTTCTTTTTTCCGTTTCATTTCCTATCAAAAATATGGTATTGAGCTCTTTTTCACTTGGCTGCCTTTGTAGCCTACATTTTTAGGAGTTGGTTACTTTGTACATAAATGTTGTGCACTGATATGGGTGAATTTGCCGTGGACTTTGCCGTGGACTATTTTGCTTTTATCATTATGTTCCTTTGCTGAGGCCCTACTCTTTCCCATATTATTGAGCCCTTTCTTTGATTTGTTTTTTTTTTTATCCAAGTAATAGTGATTCTTTGGCATTCCCATCTTTGCCATATGGACATTTCCTCTTTGGTGAGTATAGTTGGTGTGTGCATATCATATCGTCGTAACATCTTGAGGTAGAATGTACATTTCATGAAAAACAGTAGTGTTAATGATTGCATACAAATCCATGAAAGTATTGATATTTGTCGGTCAATACACACTAAGAAGTTATTGGGAAAATTATATGAATGCTTTGCCATTTTAAACATCACATCAAGCTCTTTTTCATCAGTGTGCCTTTGTAGCGTACTTTCTTAGGAGTTTCTTATGTGTGTATATTAAGAGTTCTCTCTTTCTCTCTCTCTCTCTATATATATATATACATACACACAGATATGTTTTGAAACATTTACAGAAAATGTTTCTTTTAATATGTACATAAGAAAAAATGTTTTTTAAATATAAGAAACAATTTCTTATTACTATAAACATGTGTTTGAGTAAACATCCGTGCTTATTTGCAAACAGCAAAATTAGCATCTATTCGCCTAGATCAGTGAAAGTTTTATTGAAAAATTTGTACCTCTCTACAGGAATCAAACTGCATTTCTTTTTTTTTTTCTGGGAAATCTCCTTTTAGCTCAGTGTGCCTTACTGTTAGGCTACAAAGGTCCCTACTGCAAAGCAAGGCAAATTTAAATTTCCATTTTAAGAAATATACAGGGATATCTCACTTATGCGCAAATACCCTTGGGAAAGGTATTAATCTATCTCTTCCTTCCAGTTATGGGTTAAATAGCAGGACAGATTGGGTTCTATAGCCTTGGTCGGCAACCAGTCTACCACAGAAAGCAATGGCAACCTACTGTGGGATAATCTTCTGCCCAGTCAGTCATGTCTCTTTCAAGACATGATCGCCCAAGCATGTATCACGTATGGCACTTAACTGACTGACAGGGATATCTACTCACATATACCCACAAAAATAACATTTATACAGCCTGTTCAGAAAATCGTCATACACTTGTTTTTATTAAGACATGTTTCAATACAGAATACAGGAGAAGAATACATGAAAAATTATAAACAATGTTGAAAGTGATGCCCATTGGCACCAATTTTGGTTTGGATCCTCCTTATTTTGTCTCTGAACAATACTATCAGTTGCTCACTTGAAATAGACTAAATGAATGCTGTTATAACTGCTTTCAAGTCATCCTGCGTGCACAGATGATCTTGTTACATTTCACATTTTCTGCTCCCCATAGATAAAAGTTTGGTGGGTTTAGATCTGGTGAGCATAGGGGCCACATGTCTTTAGAAATAACAGGGTCTGCAAAATTTTCTCCAAAAACTGCATAGATCTGTGAGACGTATGGGAAGTAGCACTGTCCTGTTGGAACTGTGAGTAATTGATTTCTTTACTTGTCATCTGACTGATGAAAGTGGGAAAAACCTCTGAACAATAGTGCTTGCTGTTTGTGTTCATAAAGAAAATAGGGCCAACAATTCGACTTCTGGAAATCACAGCCCACACTCCAACCTTGAGATCTTGTTGGGGTGTTTCATGCAAACTGATGATTATTAGAGAACTGCAATCTTGTGTTTTGCAAACTAACATAACCTGAAGATGGAACCATGCTTCGTTGATAAAAATATCACATTTAACACATTAGCAATATTCTCTTTGACAAGTTGGTTAAACCATCTACAGTAGCACAGTCAATTTTCATGATCAGTTGCTTTCAGTTTTGACAGTAATAAGAAGAGTTTTAATTTTTGTTTGATAGCTTTATGAGCAGTTCCAAGGCTAATGTTTTGCTACTGTGCTAACTTTCATAATGATTTTCTTGGGCTCTGTTGCATACTGTCAGAAATATCCAACACTTTCTCATCCAATAGATTTGCTGACCTTCCACAATGTTTGGCATTATCCACTGATCTTTCATTCTGAAATCTATCAGTATGGTCACAAACTGCATTGTGATGAGGAACAAATATATCTGAGAATTTATCAGCAAAATGCTGTCACACCAGATCTTTGTATCTACCACCTTCTCAAAATACTTGTTCAAGAAATGCATGTTCTTCAGTTGTTAAAACCATATTGGGGTGAAATCTGATTAGAAAAGTGTACAGTAACTTTCTAAACACCATGTAGTAATAAAGAATATTATCATATTGAAGAAATGTTCATTAATTGCTTAAATTACAAGAATAATTATAAATGTAAACATACATACTATGACAGTATTTACATTATTCAGACTATTGTCCTCATCTTTGTTGCCATTTGCACAACGTTTCGGCTGTTGTATGCTCCAGCCTTCTTCAGGTGCTAGGACTTTTGAATCGATCCCTTTATTATAATCACTTGGGTATATGAACTCCATTCCTTGCGGGAATCCTCAATTAGAAGTTATGAGTTATCTCCCTCTAACCCTGCAAGCTATTTGTTCACCACTGCTGTAGCCTGGTATTGAACTCACAATTCTAAGAGTCAAGTCAGGAACTAACCAATGTCTATATATACTGGGCCATGTGTCCTTAAGAATATAGACGTTGGTTATTTCCTAATGTAAATACTACCTCTCGCAGAAATATAGACAAATAATACCTACAATGAATATCACAAATTTGACATGTAAAATCAAAATAGAAGTATGAAGAGTTGCTTTTCCAAAAATCACCTTTCAAAATTGTTGTAAAGTTCAGTCCTATCTGATATCTGTTTTGATTTTTTAGTTTTGTATTTCATGTTTGAAATAAGGAATTTTTTTTTTTTTTTTTTTTTTTTGACTTGAAATCACTATTATTTTAATTACTTTTACTCCTTGGCAATGTTTATTGTTTTTAAAAAGTGATGATTGTAATAAAGCCTAAACATATGAAAGTGAATTTATATGTTTGCCTTTTTCTTGAGAATTGACAAAAATAATAAATACTATTATATTATTTATTAGAATGGGTTGACAAAACAGTGGCTAATTGCCAGTTGATTTGAATTTTATAAAATAGTAAATAATAAGGATTTCACATATTTTAATAATTTAGTAAATGGTTATAAATTTATGAATAGAATTTGCTGATGAGGTAGTATTTACATTATTTACACTGTTCAGACTTTTGTCCTCATCTTTATTGCCATGTTTGCAATGTTTCAGCCATTGTATGCTTTGGCCTTCTTCAGGTGCTATGAATTTTGAATAAAGGGTTCAAACCAAACTCTTTATTTCAATCACTGAGGTTTATCATTCTCATTCCATGTTTGATGCCACTTCTGGTATTTCCTTCTATATCAGCCTAAGGTTCATAGGAACCACATATAGCTTTCTTCTCCTTCCGGTTGTCCAAAACATTCAATACTGCTTTTGATCAATGAATTGACCTGTTCAACTCCTGACCTGTCTTACCCCCACATTGTGATTAGATTGATCATAAGTAGGCCAAGATTTGATTTGTCATTAGACTGGTCTGAATAGATCAAAGACATACAGTAATTAAATAAACACTCAAAGTAATATGAAAAAAAAAAAGAATTACTATTTTTATATCGAGTATTGTACACAGTAGTTTCATTGAATTGTGCCCAAATCGAATGTGACACTTGGTTAAACTGGTAAGGGTTGGTTTGTGTATTTAAAAAAGTTTTAGTTGCTTTTGGTAAGTTTGGCTCAAGGCTGAAGTTGGAGTTATGCTTCGGTAGTTAGTTTCATGTGGACTTGGGTGATATCCCATCTTTATCTCAAACTGTCTTGTCTAATCTCTAATTTATTTCATGCATTCATTTTTATTGGTGTCTGCCAAAAACTGGTGTGGGGGTATGAGGTAGTTAGGTGATTGGTATTTCCTCTACCTGTCATCTTCACTGCTTTTGGCCCTGAGAAAAAATTATTTTCCAAACTTGGTAGTCCCCTCCTTCTTGGGTAATGGTTGTAGGCATTTCTCTACCCACAACTTCTTCCCCTTCTTTTAGCATCTCCCACTGGCACTCTGCAGCAGTGACGTGGACAACTGTTCTCCTTCTATGGTGGGCTGCCTGTGGCTGCTGTTCTTCAGTGAGTGCAGGCAGCCTCTCCTCCACTTTCTTAATCTCTCTCTTAAAAAAAAAACACCTGTTGTTTCATAAGCACTTTTTCTTTTTTGGCCTGAAATTTGAATACAATGAATTAGCTTTCTCGGAGCGACCATCATTCAACAAGTTGTTAAAATTTTGCAATTTGTTTTCACTAAAACAAAATAGCCTGCAGCATACTTTCTCTTTGTCTAAAGTCAAATATTGGACATCTGGTTTTTTGTTAAGTAACCTTTTTACCTCTTAACTAGCACTCAAGATTTTTACGGTTTTATCAATCAACTGTCAATAATGAATGAGGCATTGTCCCCTACCAGACATCTGGTTCGTTTTTATAATCTTCAATCTCTGGGAACAAATAATGTCGTTCTTTATAACTTTAACCCTTTTCACGAGAAGATTATCAGTATATTTTTTTTTATATCCAAATTAAAAATTATTAATTATCAGCAAACAAATAATGTCACAGGTAGCCATGTAGTTATCTCTCTTTAACTAAACTTTCTAAGTTATTTGTTTACAACTGTAGTCTGGTATTGAACTCACAACTCTTCAGGGTAACGTCATTGGTACTAACCAACATCTATATCCACTGGGCCATGTGTCCTTGAGGACATCAGTGTATGAATTTCTGAGACTTATGAACCTAATGTTTCAGTAATCATTTTTATTAGGGCTCATATTGCAATCCTCGATGCTAGTGATTTTTTTCTACAATTCTTTACCAGAGCTCATATTGTAATCTTTGATGCTAATGATTTTCTCTTACACTTTGTATTACTGGTTCCCATATTGTATTCATTTTTATGCTTAGCTGGTTTAGGAGATTTTTGTAGCCAAGCACATGTGCTGATTCCTTAAGTTTATGTAGTTTTTAGTAGTGTTAGCTATCAATTATTTCAACTTCATCTCATAGGGGAGCGCTGATCCCCTTTCTCCCTCCATATGTGGTCAGCTAAATCTGGTTTTTATATTTCTTTCCACAGCTACATGACCCTTAGTCATGTTCTCCTCCATTGGAGGTCTTACTCAGTGGAGGTATCTTTGAAGTATAGAACCACTTTTGAAGGTCATCCTGATATATGGACCACAGATACTTTGTATTTTCTCCAGTGACCCCTTCACGTAGGATAGACAGACCAAAGCTGTTTTCTGAGAGTTCTTATACTCATGCGCCCTTTCTTCCTTATTTTCTGGAGCTGTTGTTATGTACCCTGGGTAGTTGTTATATTGTAGGGTACTGCTTATACTAACCATTTCCTGTTCATATGTCTCTAGGTTGCCACTTATGACTTTGCTCAATGTTGTAGGCAGCGGATGATCCCTTTCTTTATATTGTATGGGTGGTGGGAGTTAAAGTTGAGGTATTGTCTGGTGAATGTTGGTTTGCAGTATACAGAGATCTTGAACCCCTTTTCTGTTCGAGATATCAGTACATCCAGGAATGCTAGTTTGTTATAAATATGAAATTATTCTTTGAAATAAACAATCTAATAAATAAATAGTTTAATATTTTTGTTTTAAATTTTCAAGAACAAAAATGTATAAATTCACTCTCATCATATGTTTAGGTTTTATTACAATTCTAAAAGAATGAACATTGCCAAGAAGTGAAAGTATTTAAAATAAAAGTGGTGTCAAAGGAAAAACGTCTATTAATGCTCTCTTTTATTGCGGACACAAAGGCTCAAGATTGTTGAATTATACTTTGATTTATTCATACCATTTTTATCATCTACATTATTATAGACAAAACATTTCAGCCAAATACCTGGCCATCTTCATTTAACCATTGTTTCAACTGAAATGGGGTATCTGTCAATTATTGTGTTATTTTCTGTCTGTGATGCTACTGTATATTCTTTCACTACTTGATCCAGGGAAAACCACTAAATGACAATAAGACATGTTTAACCAAGTCCTACAGCAACTAAGCCATTTCCCTGGAGAGAATCAGTAGTGCATTGTTATATATGTCTTTATCTAATCTAAATCTAAATCTAATCTAATCTAAACTTATTCATAAATGGAACTTTGTCTGTGTGTGTGTGTGTGTGTGTGTGTGTGTGTCTGTTACCTATAGACTCCAAAATGGCTGAACCAATTTTCTTGAAAATTTACACAGTTGTACTATAAGCGTCTGCGAGTGTTCTTAGCTAGGTTTTGTGTTGAGGTACCCTTGATAAATATCAAAAATTGATAATAAAAAAAATTGGGTTATAGAAGGAGTGGTCCGATTTTAATCAAATTTGATACACTCATAGACAAAGATATAAGAAACGATATTTTTTTCAAGGTTGCAGTTCTTACAATAGTGCAGAAAATTTGATATCAATATCAGGAAATCAAAATTTGACTTACATCCATTCATTTTTCTTTCAGTCTACAGTTTCGCTTTAACTGGAAACAACTATTGCTTTTTAGTCTTTCTTGCCAATATCCAAAGAGTCTGAGCTCCAGGACCATGGATTAGTTTTAAAGCTTTCATTACACCCGAGCAACGCCTGGCTATACTGCTAGTATTTAAAATATATTGGTTCAACAGAAATGAATGAGAACTGACATCACTGGGACAGAATAATAATAAACAACAGATATCTCATTACCCAAAAGAATGGGCACCTGAAGATAGCCAGAGGGTACTTGACTGAAATGTTGTCTATAATATTCAAGATGAAAACAATACTTTGAATAAATTAAAGTGTAATGTATATTGTTTTATCAGGAATAATAAAATCTTTTGTTTGGCTTATAAGAAAATTAACTTTCTGGAGAAAAGTGGTAGGTGTGTGTACTCATTTTTTTGATGTTTTTTTTTTCTTTACTATTGTTCCCCTAATACAAGGCTCAAGAGTTGGTTAAGGTAGAGGGTTACTGAATGAAAGTGTTGAAAGTAGATAATAGTTGACCCAAGGTTTGAAGAGATTAAAATTGTAGTGATCAGGGAAGCATCCACTCAATGGCAGTTCTTGGGAAGAAGCTGTCTAAATGGAACTTATTTCTCACCAAAGATAGTACAAAGGGAATGAGGATGATTCGACCCTTTAGCCATGACATGGTGGGTCTTAGCTATAAAGATCCAAACTGGTAGAATAAAGGAATGAAGTGTATTAGAAAATTTTCCATAGAAATAGCAGTGGAGTAGCAAGAGACTTGCAATTTTTTGTCTCTGGGAAAGGGATTGTAGGGTGGAAAATAATAATCATCCACAAGGGCATTTAGATGCTTTTGAAGGTTGGGGAGTGTGGATTGAGAACATCCAGCCTGCATATAGCAGCAACACTCCATTTCTGGGCTTTCTGATGCTTAAAGATAAAGCATGGTAGGAGGATTCCAGTACTTTCTGGAATGGTACAAGGAACTGACCATTATTCTGGAGATAAAAATAAATTATTGTTACAGTTTCTACTAATTAACCCATAGCTGGCAGGAGTCATACTTTTCCCCAAGGTTATTTGCACATTAGTAAGTATAATAACGTTGATCAGAATTGGAACTCCACTCTCCAATTTCCATATTTTCTTGCTTTTCAGTCAAGTTTTATCTTCAGAAATTTAAATGCATTGTCAATCATTAATTTTTGACAAGTTTTTCTTTCATTTTCATTTTATTTGCTTTTCATTTCATCTTCTCAGACCCTCAGTCTGTGGCTATCAGTAAACAAATAGTAGTATTATAAAGTTTTTTTATTTGATCAAACATTTTTGGCCATTTTTTGACTAGTATTTCTCTTGGTTTAATTTCCATTGGTTTTTATCATAACTACTCTGACTGTTATTTGTGTCTAGTCTGTGCTCTTTAACTTATAAGAATTGGAAATGTTTTTTTGTATTCAAAAATTGATAATGATATACTTTTAAACTTGTTTTGTCATCATAAAAAATATGTATTTTGTGTGTGTGTGTATGTGTGTCATGGAACTTTAATCTGAAATTATGTTGGTAATGTTAATATTGCATGCTTTCATACAGCTGTCAAAGTTCCTTAATAAAATGAAGGTATCAACTGGGACCCAATGGTGGAATTATTACATCTTTAAATCTTTTTTCTACTCGTTTTGATCAGGTAAGAATTTTTGTACCAAATTGATAACAAATGATATCTATATTTGTATATAAAACTTTGCAGCAAACTCCCAAACCTATATTTGTGCATAATCAGAATTTGATTAACTAAGTTCCAATGATGTTGTCATTAATGTTTTATGTTCATTTTGCATGTTCAGAAATCCGATTGGTTATTTAGAGGAAATAATTATATTGTTATCATCATATTCAGTCCTATTATCATCTGTGTACTGGACCAGTTCCCATATATCTGGGGTGGTATCCATTCATGTATGTGTCTTGGGAAAATAGACTTGTCATGTCCATCCCTCTTTAGGTCAACTTTAAGGCATGGTTTCAGGCTAGGAAGCTCTCTGTGCAACAACGGTTTGTCATCAATGTACTGGATGCATGCATAACTATAAAACTCACTTTGTCCCATTGAGTTAAATGGCCTTTGACCCTACAGGAGTGATCATCTTGTTTTTAATCCTACCTGGTGTCTAACCATACTCTTCAAGAACAGGCTGGTGGGGGGAACCAATTCAGTCACTAATCTTCTAACCATGTGCCTTGTAAAATGTTTCATAATTTTTTAATTCCAAAAGCTTTCAGCCACTTTAATGGGTATTTTAAAGGATCTTATTTTTCCAATGATCTTATCTTATCCTCTTACTTTGGAATGTAATGTAAGTTATATTTTGTTTTTAAAAAGAAGCATTCTTTAAAAGCTTTCATGTGACACATGCAACTTAGACATTGCATGAGTGTCTGTCTATTTAAAAATCCATTTTCACTGTTAAATAAAATAAAGTTGATGGTGGGAGAAAATTATTTTATATATAATGAGATTAATTATAACAAGATGCTTTTGATATTGTGATTTAAATAATTTTTTTGTATTTTCAAGCAAAATTTTTCTGAAGGTTTATTGTAAATTATATATATATATATGTGTGTGTGTGTGTATATATATGTGTGTGTATATATATATATATGTGTGTGTGTATATATATATATATGTGTGTGTGTATATATATATTTGTATATATATGTGTGTGTATATATGTGTGTGTATGTATATATATGTGTGTGTGTGTGTGTATATATATATAAGTACATGAATATATAATGAGTATATATATACATATACATTTGTGTATGTGTGTATATGTATACATTTGTGTATGTGTGTATATGTATATATTTGTGTATGTGTGTATATGTATATATTTGTGTATGTGTATATTTTATATATATGTGTATGTGCCTATGTATGTATATAGTTACATGATTTGCTCTATGCAGAAGATAGGGACTTGGTCACCCACACAGAAAATGACTTGCAGCTGCTCATGAATTACTTTTCTATAGCATGTGACAAATTTGGGTTGACAATAAACTTGAAGAAGACTGTGCTGATGTACCAACCCACACCTGGCAAAGCCTATGTTCCTCTTTCTATTTTTGTCAGTGGCATACAGTTAGAGGTAGTTGATATTTTTGTCTCTCTTGGAAGTACACTTTCTAGATGGAACACCCTTGATGACGAGGTATATATTATATTATTTGCATATATCAGATTAAATAAATTGCAAACTTTGGGTTTGCTTATTTTTAATAAAATCCATTCATACTCACGGATAAGCTTTCGCATATTATAATTGAAAGATGTAAGAAATGAGCTGTAACATTGACAGATGATTTTATTATTCATTTCATGATGTTCCCAAGTACTTTTAATCTCCTTCTGAGATCATCTTCAGGGGGTGTAAGTTGTGGTAATAAAAAATAACCGCAAAACTATGTTGCTAAAAATTACTGGAAATTTTCTTCTTGCTTGAAATATAGCGGTTGACAAATTACTTAGTGTTCATTAGAACATGAAAATTATCAGAAATGGAATTTTTTTATGTTGTAATGTCATGGTCATGCATGTGTTAAAGCATGAAAAAACTGTTCTCTTTACAAACATTTTAGAACATTACTACAGTATTCATAACTGATTCTATTAATTAATAGTTTAAGTTTTTAATGAATATTGCCTCGATCATCTATAGTTTGCTTTTGTTTTCTTGGTGTAGGATAGTTGTGTTATCGATCATTATTTTTTATATTGTGAATGTAGACAGGAATGTTGTTGTAGATGTCTAGAAATGAATGAATGGTCAAACATGTGTAATGTAAACCGTCCTATTAATGTAATTGTTGTAAATTCAACATATATATTTGTTTTTTTGTTGGAGATACATTCTCCCAAGGAACATTTGAATTGATATATAATGTTGGTTTTAGGTAACACATCAGTTGGTGGGGAGGAGTTATTACGGACAATTAAATTAGTAGTATTGTATTTTTTATAATATATGATTAATTTTAATTTTCTATTAGGATCAACATGAGATATATTAGTACCAATGAGATTTTTTATGATTTTTTTCATCCTGATTGTAGTTATCGTGCATCTGGTTGCAATAAAAGAGTTTGATATGTTTAGGGTCTTTTGTGGAAGTATCATATTCTGTTGGATATGTGTTGAGGTATTTGAAATATTGACTTATTTGTTTATCTGCAATGTGGTTTAGGAAGTCATTGTTAATGAGAGTCTGCTTAATATTTTTTCATTAAGCCAACTGGTTTCCCATTGACTTTTCTACGCATTTGAATTGGAAGTTGTCTGTTTCTTAGACTGGTTGCCACCCAACCCTAGAGAGTCCTGTCTACCGTAGTCTTTAAGCCAAGTAGGCAAGAATGGCATTAAGGCAGGACCTTGACCTCAGCTTTATGCCATTCTCTATGTCAGTTACGGCATACTGCTTAGGTTACCGAAACTAAGAATAACACATTAATGCTTTCTACAATAATATTGTTTGGACATCTGATGGAAGTCTGTTTTGTATTACAACTTTTAATTTATTTTTTAGTATCACATGTTTTAGTAAGAAATTAGACCTTTACTCTCTTAGTCTTATTCACCTATTCTTGAAAAAATACTTTTTTGCATTCTTGGACTATGAACTTTTAAGCATGATTTATGTGAAATTATTGGTGATTTATCAAAATTAGGGAAACATTAGTTGTATAAGTATATTTGTTACTCGCTTGTTTGGAAACACCATATTTGTCTGGAACTTTAACAAACAAATAAATAAATTCTGCTTTATTCAAGGGAGGTAAAATTTTGACCTATTTTTAATATTTCGTGAGTTACTGCCCTTGTTTGTTAAAAATATATTTATATTAAATTCGCTAGAAAATGAGAACAATTGGACAAATGGATTCCTTAAAAATACAATGAATAAAACAAAAAATGCTAACTTTTGAGGCTACTTAATTTATTGATTCTTTATTTAAATAAAGAAAAAAGCATGAGTGGGGGATACTGAAAAATTCTTGGCCTCCGATTTTCAATATTTTCTCATTGAAATACTGATTTTTGGTAGCAAGTTGGCTTTGAGTGTACTGGATTTATTATTAGCATTATTTTTCCGGAACATTTCTATGAGAAAGACTAAACAGCAAGTAACTGACGGAAAAGAAGATTTTCAATGAAAATTCTTAGAGCTTCTATTCATTATAACTAAATAAGGTTGGGGATGCCTTACTCCTGTGGATTTCATTGATTAATTTTCATTTGATCTAAGTATATAAGTAAGTAATCTGAAAAATTATTTTTTGATGTGATAGATCTGTAAGAAAAGGTATTTTGTCAGTGTATAAGATGCATTTTTTCCTTAAAATAACAAAACAACTGTTCAAAATTCCCTTAAGACTTACATGCAAAAACAAAAAAACAAAAACAAATGCTAGACATCATGTATTGAATGCTTAGAGAAGTTATTGCATTCTTGCCTTATATCATCCAGGATTTTTTCACATTTTTTTTCTGAAAATAATTTGGAATTTATATGAAATTTGCATGTTATACACTAAAAAAATAATGAAGCAAATATTAAAAACCAATTATCATGCTCCATGAAAACTTAGATTTTTGGCTGTTATCTTTCTTCTGATATTATTCTTTCCTTGTTTTTCAACAGGTGATGAAATTTATTGAAAAAAGATCCTCTGAATGCAAGTAAGTATAAACTAAATTTAGTTAACCTTACATCTTAATTATCTTGCATCACTCAGTTTATTCTCATTATTTGCATCGTTTAAACTATTATCCTCATCTTTATTGCCATATTCACAACATTTCAGCCATTGTATGCTCCAGCCTTTTTCAGCTGATTAGACTTTCAAACCGAACCCTTTATTTCGATCATTGGGGTAATGTGTTCTCATTCCATGATCAATGCTACGTTTGGATATCTTAGTTATCTCCCTTTAATTCAATTCTAATTTATTTATTCACCATTACCGTAGCCAAGTGTTGAACTCACAACTCTTTGGGTCAAGTCACTGAATCTAACCAACGCTTTTATCCACTCGGTTATATAGTTTATTCTATAATCTATGTTCATTAAATAAGCAATGTGCGTTGTGGCGCAGTAGATATCGGCTCGGAACGAGAAATCAGGTAGCCGAGTTCAAATTCCAGCTGAATTCATTGCATTCACTTACGCGCAAATACCCTTGGGAAAGGTATTAATCCGTCTCTTCCCTCCAGTTATGGGTTAAATAACAGGACAGATTGGGTTCTGTAGCCTTGGTCGGCAACCATTCTACCGCAGAAAGCAATGGCAACCGACTGCGGGATAATCTTCTGCTCAGTCAGTCATGTCTCTTTCGAGACATGATCACCCAAGCGTGTATCACATATGGCACTTAACTGACTGACTGTAAAGAAGAAATGAAAAACTTAGCCTCTAACAAGATTTGAACTTACCTCCCATCTCCTTAGGAGACTATTCAAAACAGTACTAAGAAAATTCTGGATATATTACTTTTTTTAATATTTGCTTTTTCTGTGGATATGTTTCTATGTTCTTCTCTTGTACTTCTCGTTTGTGGAATTCTCTGCCAGCTTTTTTCCTTCTAATCAGCTTTGACCTTCAAAAGTTTTAAATACACTATCAATCATTATCATATATATTACCATTGTTCTCTTTTCTTAATAATGTTTTATTTCTATCATATTCTCTTGTGCTCAGTAAACCTTACGTGTTCGTGGCTTTAATGCCTTGTTTGAGATGAAATGATTACAAAGCATCTATTAAGTCTTCCAAATTAAAAGAAACATTGTGTAACTTATGAATTCCTACCCAGATAAATTTTGTTTATTCAAGGGAGATAACATGTTGAGAAATAACCTAGGCAGAAAATTATAACCGCTTCTAAAATCTGATGCTTATTGTATGTTCTTATTTGCTTTTCTGTAGGTTTTAAAAAAAGTTGGTTTTAATTTTGTCATCTGTTTTATTAAAAATCCTCATCCTTTAAATATTGGCTTTTTTTTTGTAGATATGTTATATTTGATACCCCTGGACAAATTGAAGTATTTACATGGTCAGCTTCTGGTAGTATCATCACTGAAGCATTGGTGAGTATTTTGATTTTGAAAAACAATTATTTAACCGGTTTTTAGCTGTGACTTGTTGCATCCAAGCAGTTACAATGTCAAAAGTAAAAGAAGACACTGAGCTAGCTTCACCTTCTGGTATAATTGTTGTCTATGGCTGACATTTGAATCTTGTTGTACTGCTTGATTTTGCACCTTCTTGAAAACTATTAATTCATGCCACAAAGGAGAAACCTACATTGTAAAAATGTTTTCTTACTACTTTTGTAGAATAGACATCTCCCAATGTGCAATTACCATACCTTGAAGAAATACAAACATGTGTGTCATGTTAGTAACATCTAATAGGAATATGAGACTACATTTTCTATTTGTAAAAATTGTTTATTCATTTCTGGATTTCATCAAAGAAATTTTTTTTCTTTTTTTTTTTTTTAATCGTATCACCCCGAGCAAGGCGGAAACGCCACTGATGTGCAGGGGGCTACATAATAGTGAAAAGATTGGAAAAGAGAAAGCCGGAAACCACGTCCTAAACAGGGAACAAGGGATGAGCCTCTTAACCTGTTCAATAGACGTGGGTGGAGTGTGAACCGGGCGATAGATAGATCTATCTACTCCATGTTGGCCAAATTTCTCTTTGTAGGTCAGGCAATTATATAACTTCTTATTATCTAGTTGTCTTGTACAAATATATATCTTCAGTTCAGCTGGTTTCACTTCCTTCTTTGTATTGATGTTCAACAACATCTTTCAAGGTCTGAATCTGCACTTGGTAGCTGAAAGGTTACTTTCAAGTTCAACCCTTGAGGATCCTAGGTCTTTTAACTTTCTGAAGTGACATGGAGTACAAAACTTACATTAGTATTTCTTAGGGTAAATCCAGTACATATTGAAGTTACTACAGATCAATTTCTCTTATTGGGGTTAATACAGATCAACTTCTGATGGACATTAAATTCAATACCATCTGGTATTTCCTGTTGTGAATCACATACTACATTTATAATGAAAGGAACAGCCCAACATGCAAATTACAAATTGGAGATACCAAAATCAACCAAGTACAACAATTTAAATAACTGGGAAGGGTTTTAACAGCGGATGGAAAGTGTCACACCAAAGCCCAAAGGTGCCTTGGGAGAGGAAAAGATGTCATCAAAAAACTCAGCAAAGTATTAAGAAACAGAAAAAAATTTGTTAGAAACAAAGAAAATAATATTGAGCTGTTATGTAATGTCAGTCCTTCTATATGACAGAGAATGCTGGACAATCTCTTCACTAATGAAGAAGAGACTTGTTACAACAGAAATGTGGTTCTACAGAAGAATGCTGAGAATACCATAGACTGAACATGGGAGCAAACACAAAGTTAAAAAAAAATGGAAACTAAAAAGACATGTATACCTAACATCAGGAAGAGACAGTGGAAATTTGTAGGGGACAAAATGAGGAAATGGCTTTTGATAATTTTTTATCTCACATGAAAGATTGAAGGCAAGAGAGATAGGAAAATAACACATAACATTTTGTGAGATTGAGTAAATGAATGGTAGAATAAGGTTTAGGAGAGATAACAAAAAGACAAAATTTATCAGGTATTACAAAGAACAGGAAATTAAAGAGCCATGATTGCCAACGTACATAGAAAACAATGACCTTGTCAGCTATGAACAGTTGGACAGTTAGAACTGCTTAACCCTGTAATATAGTCCAACTAAGGGAACACAACTCTGAGTGTAAAAGATACAGCTTGGCAGTCATCATAGCTGGGGTCCCAAGCAAAAATAAATACAATATTTCAAATTCCACTGCCTGATATGTCTTGTTGCATGTGATGACAGCACTACTAATACAATTATTTTCAATGAATTATTCTTGCCAAAAATGAGTAAAAATAATACCTGATAGAAGCACTTTTTTCTTATATCCATTTGTTTTATTTATTTAAAATTTTATTTGCATGTATTTCTTTTCTTTTTCACAGGCCTCAACTTTCCCTACTGTCATTGTATATGTGATGGACATTTCCCGAAGTGTCAGTCCTGTGACATTCATGTCCAATATGCTTTATGCTTGCAGCATTCTCTACAAGACCAAATTGCCATTCATTCTTGTCATGAATAAAGTAAGTCAAATATTGAACTGTTTAACTCAGCCAGTTTCTTCACATCAATCAGAGATGCTTTCTGTCCATTCATACCTGTCCAATTTATTTGTATTATTCTCTAATTTATAAGAAACTGGATATTCCAACCCTAAGGAATTTCTATTCATTTATCATTTATCATTTTGAATAATTTGTATTCTCTATTCCCAAGGTATTCCCCCATATCTGTGAGATTGATATCCCCTAGTGCAGGGTTTCTTAAACATCTTTTTGCTGGGCTGTGTTCTCAAAATGAAAATTTGTTTGCATCTCACCAAATTTTATGTGATAGAAAGTACGTTTAAAAATAAAAAAACAGAGAGTGGGTTAAAGGGAGTTAACTGCAGATTTGAATTCACACATTATCATTGATAACTCTCTTCTCCAATTTGTGGACTCTAGTTACTATATACTTAATACTTGATATAATGCAAAAAATTAAAATCATTAAATTGGAGGCTGCTTGGTCAATGCATACCAAATGTTTCCTTATAAGGAAACAGCTAATATTACTGTTACCATTTATGAATAGGTTTGTCAATTTTCTGGTTTTATTCATAATATTTGTGTTAATTACAAGTAGTTTTATTTGTTTACTGAAAATGAAATCTATCTTGATATGTTTAAATTTTTGAAATTAAACTTACAAATTCTTTTTTTAATTTGATTTTTCAAAATAAAATCATTTTACTTTTTTTTATTTGCTTTATAAAAACCAGAAAGAAGACTTACAACAATATAAAACAAGAAAATTAAGAAATGATATATCTATAATATTTTAAATCAGTTGTTTGAAAACCCCCATGGTACTAATGCTGTGACATCAGTACTAATAGAGGGTTAATCTTGAGTCTTATGACTGACTTTGTTTTTATTGTGCAGATTGATATTGTAAGTAGTGATTTTGCTGTTGAGTGGATGACTGACTTTGAAGCCTTCCAAGACGCTCTGGAGAATGAAACCTCATATGTTTCCAATTTGACACGTTCTATGAGTCTTGTCCTAGATGAATTCTACAACAATCTTAGGGTAAGAATGTTTTTCTTTGGTATATAATCATTCCATTTGTAAGTATTTCCAAGACATCAATAGCACCTTTTAAGTATTAGCACTTTGTAGGTGACTTGTATAACATGTAGATAATGCTGATATGATCAAGTTAAATTTAACAAAGCTTACACTTTGAGTAAAACCATATTGCCTTTGCTGATAAACAACAACAAAGATCGTTTCTCTTTACCCTTAAATATTTCACCCTCCCCTACCACCACCACCACCACCACCATCACCACAGATTGTTAATTTTTTCCACACAACCACAACATATTAGGACTCCGAATATCATCATTTATGAATTTTCTTTTTTTGATAAACATGTTTGTAAAATTTCATGGAAATAGTTTTGATTTAGTCATAACATTTTACTTGAAGACATTCATAGACATTTATTTTTAGTTTTTATTTCTTTCTAGTCATAATTTGAAAAACTCTTTTGCCATCATTTCACAACTACTCCATTTATTGAGACTTCCTAATTACTATATTATCTCATTTTTTTTTTTCAACCTTTCCTATTTATTTGGCCCCGAATGTAGGAGGTCATTCCTTTATCAAGGTAGCATAACCACTTTTTGCAGTTTCTGTCCAAAGGTTTGTCTCTCTGAAGGATGAGAAAAGTGGTTGCATTCATAATGTTTTCATGCAAATGTAGAAAAGAATACTAAGAACCCAACTCAAGTCTGAAAATCAAAAAACTCCTAAAACATTGGAAGATCATATCCAAAGGATTATAGAAAAATCTTGCATTAGACAGGATATGTGGGGAGAGAATCACACTACACAATCCATTCTTCATTAAAGTTCAAGTTATAGATAAGAAGCATCTGGAGTGTAAAATAAAGTGTGTTGCATATATTAGACTTACAAATAAAGATCATTTGATAGATTGCTTTTTAACAGCTTTTCAATCTTTTTTTTTTTGAAAGATTATTTAAAGCTGGAACATATTTTTTGATTAAGAGATAATAATTTTCTGATACACATCTTACTATTTAACCCATAGATATGAAAAGAGGTATATTCATACTTTTGCCAAGTGTATTTGCATGTAAGGGAATATAATGAACCTGACTGGAATTATAACTCAGCTCTCTGATTTCTCATTCCAAGCAGTTATCTATTATACGACTCACACATCCAAGGCTGTAGCACCTGGTATTCCTGAGCTGTCACCCAGCTATTTACTGACCAAGTTCAATGTTGCTTAACTTCTTTGGTGATCAGATGAGAACCAGTGTTTCAAATATGGAATTGTCAGCATTACAAGCATTAATAAGAAGTTTGACCAAATAAGATGATCTTATTAATATATTTGCCACCATTTAGTCTGTTAGCTCCCATTGCCAAGACAAGATTCCTCACCAGCTCCCTACATCCAAAGAAATCTTAAAAACAGATTCAGAAATAACAAAATTAATGAGATCAATAATTCAAACAACTTACAGGAAAATGTCATTTGTTTTACTAGCACAAATGGTCTTAATAACAGAGCAGGCAAAAGATGATCTTTGCTAATGAATGTTTATCGACAAAGGAGAAAACCAAATATTAACCTAAAAAAGAATTTGCATTCTCTGTGTTGTTTGTTGAGAAAGAAAATCAAGATCAGTAATGTAGTAATTTTCTGCTTGTCTACCAGTATCAAATAATCACAGTAAAAGAACACTACTTTGAATAACAGCAGCATTTTCTCTGTTCTCCATTGGTGAAGTAGGCAGTTGTATGTTGCTTGTCATATATACGGATTTTAATACCTCCCTCCTCACTGTTTATACTAGCCATTTTTTTTGTTAGAGATGAATTTATGACATTTTGAACTCCCTTCACTCCACATTGGTATTTTAACGCACAATGGCATGAGCCAAACTTTGCATAAAATAATAATTTATAAATGACTTTTAATAATTTTCTTTGTATAAGCAATTTATTTTTTGTGCTAATTTCTAAGATGAAGAGTACTCATTATTTACCTTCGGACTAATGTTCTCATCTATGTTATTATCACAATGTTTCAGTTGTTGTACCCTGTGGCCTTTTCAGGTATCTGCTGATCTTGGTAAGCTTTATAGAATTTGAAGTTGAACGCTTTTATTTAATCTACAGGGGTAGATTATTCTTGTTCTGCTGTCCATGTCTAGGAATATCTCATCTTGTTCTTTTTTTTTTAGTACTGCTCAGTTATTGTCCACCCTGTTTCCACTGTGCCTAATTTGCAATTACTCTGCTTCTAAATTCACAAATCAATGATTTAATCCATTAGCCTGTTGTACTGGGGGATAATCCTCAACCTAGACTGACAGGCACCAGAAGAAGGCCAGATGGCACAACAGCCGAAATGTGATAACAACAAAGAGGAGTGCATTAGTCCAAATGCAAATAAGCATTCTAATTGTTATTTATAGTTAGTTTTTATCCAATTTTAGTTTCTTTACAGTTTATTTTAATTCATACAATAAATCTCACTTATTATGAGTGTATTGATTCTGGTGAAGAATTGTCCAGTGGGTAATTAATTTGAAACCAATCAGAAATTAACTTTTTTTTCTACAGAACTATCAGTTTAATAAATTCATTCTGTGTAACCTGCTGGTGATTAGGAGCTTTATGCAACAAAATGTTGTTAATACAAAAATAATGTAATAGTCATTATCAAAATAACATTTTTTTTTTTGTTTAATCTTTTTAATATATCTGCCATTTTAGAATATTGGGGTATCTGCTGTGACTGGACAAGGATTACCAGAATTCCTGAATCTAGTTGGAGAAGCAGCTGAAGAATATGAGCGGTAAGTGCTGTCAGGTCTTTAAAGTCACTTTTCAAAATCATGGCATCTAAACATTTGATGACTTTTTTCCTTTCCAATGAAAATATAAGTTGTTAAATCCCTATACCTGGATTGAAGAATATTGTCAATTTGGATTTCAGGCTGTACTTGCATTATTCAATTTTTAAGTTAAGGTGATTAAGTTAATTTTATCTATGTATAATGACATGTTTACTGAACAATTTAAAAGCCTATTAAAAAAGTAGTGCAAAATATGAAATATCAACTTGATGCACACACAGTTAAATATTAAAGCATATATATATATATATATATATATATATATATATATATATATATATATGATGAAAAAACATAAGCTGCTTGAACAATATATCGAAAATGATGAAAGAGTCCAATATATATATATTGGACTCTTTCATCATTTTCGATATATGAGGTTCAAGCAGCTTAGGTCTTAGAAGCAACAGCCAGACTACCTGCACAAATCATTTGATTATAATGGTGTAAGCTTGTGCAGCTCCAATCATGCTTTTTGGAAGAGCTTGATGCACAGAATGCCACAAGTTCCCCAAGCAATCTTCCACAGATTTTGAATTCAGCATTCTCCTTCTCCTAGATCATCCAAGGCTATAGAACCTAGTCTTTCCTGCTATTTACCCATAACTAGTGGGAGAACAGATGGATTAATACCTTCCCCAAAGAAGTGAATGTAATGAACTCAACTGGAATTTAAAATCGGTTCTCTGATACCTCAATCTGAGCCACTATCCATTATACCACTGTGTCTCTCTCTGTCTTTTTATATATATATATATATATATATATATTTTTTTTTTTTTTGTTTAAACATTGTTTTTAATGGAACTTATAATTAAATAGTATATTTATATCTACCAGCCTAGATAATTGAGAAATCTTGTTTGAAATATATGTGCCCTTCTTTGTGTGTGTGTGCGTGTGTGTATATATATATTATTTAGACTATTGTCTTCATCTTTGCAGCTATTTGTGTGATGTTTTGGGTGCTAGAAATTTTGAACCAAACCCTTTGTTACAATTACTAGTGTATATCATTCTCATTCTTTGCACAAATCCTCTTTTGGTACTCATGAGTTATCTCCCTCTAACCAATCTCTCTAAATTACTTGTTCACCACTGCTGTAGCCTGGTATTGAACATTGAACTCAGAACTCTTTGGGTCAAGTCACTGGAACTAACCAACATCTATATTTACTAAGCCATGTGTCCTTAAGGAACAACTGAATTTCTGGGACTTATAAAGCTAATGTTCAGTCCAGTTATAGGGAGATAACTCATGACTAACAAAAGAGGCTTCGCGCGAGGAATGAGAATGATATATCCCAGTTATTGTAATAAAGGGTTCGGTTTGAAATTCCTAGCACCTGAAGAAGGTCAGTACGAACAACAAAAAAGATGACGACAATAGTCCGAATAATGTAAATAGTGTAAATACTATTACATCTCAGAAATATAGACAAAAAAAAATATATATATATATATATATATATATATATATATATATATGCACACACACACACACACACACTACTGGAAAAAATCTTAAGGATGATGGAAATAAAGAAAGAGTAAACCTTTGGCATCGTTAGACTCAACTACTTATTTAAGCAAAATTTCAAAAAAATGAAAATAAAAAAGGGAAAAGAAAAATTAAAAACTCTTCATAATTAATAGGGAAAATTTGCATTCTGGGAAATTAGCCTAAATGCTAGGTGGTCAAAAGTTTAAGACCATATTTATAGGAAATTAGTAAATTTAATTAGTAAGCGCATAAAACTTAGTCATTTGTGTTAAAGGATTAGTGCGGTCAACATTTCACACTCATATTTCTTGCGTTACATGGCAAAGACTAAAACATTGACAAAATTTGAATGTGGCAGAATTGTCCAACTGCAAAAGCAAGGTTTCTCTCAATATACCATCCCTGGTGAGACTGGACATAGTAAAACTTCTTAAAAGTTTCTTAAAAGACATCGGAATTATGGAACAAAAATTCAAGTGGTTGGTCCAAGAAAATGTCAGTGTTGAACAGGAATATTTGACAGATTATCTGGCAAAACAGTAAACAATCAGTGAACAAGATTAAAGTCCTCACAAATGCAGAATGCAGTTGAAGAATAATGATATGATATCTCAAAGAGAAAGGCTTTAAAAGCTATGAACATTTTCAAAGTTCATGCCTCTTTCCACACAAAACAGTTTGGTCAAACTTTGCTGAGAAGCCCCAAACATGAGACCTGTGAAAACTAAGATTTTGTTCTCTGATAAGAAAAATCTTAATCTGGATGGTTCAGAGGGCTTCCAACATTACTGGTTTGATAAGGACATCCCACCAAAACATTTCTACAGGACACAGTGAAATAGTTTCCATCATGATCTGGGATGTTATCTACTTCCAAGAAACAATGGAGCTTCAGGTCATACAGCGGTGTCAAACTGCAGCTGGTTACTGTGGTATATTGGAGAGACCATCATTATTGACTGAAGGCCTTCATTTGTGTGAAAATGACTGAACCTTTCAGTAGGACAATGCTGTAATCTATAATACCTCCATGACAAAGAAATTTTTCATGGTGAATAATGTGATTCTTTTAGACCATCAAGTGTGTTCGCCTGACCTGAACCCCACTGAAAATGTTTGGGAGTGGATAGCAAGGGATTTTATAAAAATTGATATCACTTTTAAACTGATCTTCTTGGAGCCATCTTCCAATCAACCTTCTGCAAACACTTATATTGACCATGCCAAAAGCAAATTTTGGAAGTTATTCACAATGATGTTCGTGCAACTCACTATTGGGCATGCCCTACTCTGTTTAGGACTTCTTGTAGGTATAGTCTTAAACTTGTGACTTTTAGCTATGATCTTAAACTACTATTTAGGCTAATTTCCTAGTATTCAAATTTTCTCCATTAAATGCTAAAAAGGTTTTTGATTTTTTTTTCCTTATCTTCATTTTTTGAAGCTCTACTCAAATAAGTGGTTGATTCTAACAATGCAAAAGCTATATTTTTTCTTTATTTTCATTGTCCATAAGACCTTGGCTACCAGTGTATATATATATATATATATATATATATTGTAACAAAGTTGTGGAACTCGTAGGTTTTTTAACCTGCTGTTCATGCATTTACTTTTATAAAGAGTGCTCGATACAAACGTAGATGAGAGGCACCTAAAGGTAGCTTCGAAATGCGAAAATTTTTGTGTAGTGATACTATGAATTTATAAACCATTGTAACAACTATTACAATATATATATATATATATATATATATATATATATATATATATATATATAAAACAAAAACAGCATATTTGGTTAACCTTAGGCACTTTGTAATCGATTTCACTCACCAAGAAGGATTATATTACTACTGCAAGCTACTTTAATTGCCGAACATTAGGCTTTTGAATTTCTCAGTTGTGTCATGTGTCATGTCCTACTATGGTAACAGAAAATGTTCTTAACTTAAAACTATCAACAGAACTAATGCAGTTCAGGGCCCTTGATGAAAAAAATGCAGTGGAAGAAAATCATCCTTACAAATAATACAGAATACTGAAGTTTAAATAAGGAGTTGGTAATGTCCTAAGATTCTGTTTATCACCACATTGAATTGTTGAATATCTTATCAGTGTTGTTTTATTAATTTTACAGACAGTTTAAAATGATACTAGAAAATGTTTTTGTTGTTGCAGTGAATATCGTCCAATGTATGAGAAATTGTTAAAAGAAAAAGAGGAAAAGGCTGAGAAGGAGAAGCAAAAACAATTGCAAAGAGTGAGAGATGACATGAATGAAGATGATGTATCAGGTAATTGCTTTAAGAATTCCTATTGCAATAATGTCTCATTTGTAAATTGTCATATTGGTGCTACTTTGAGCATCACATTCAACTTGGGATTTATTAAATTTTAATTGTCTTTTCAGGTGAAAATTGCATTGTTTTTCATATTGAGCATTTTTTCATTTTCTTTTTTAAATTTAAGAGGCAATTTCTGCAACCAAAAAATGTTAGAGATGATCATCTATCAAAATCAATTTTTTCTTCTAACCTTCATTAGATAAAGAAGTGCCCTGTAGAAATACTTAAGATTTCCAAATAAGCAATTTTGCTGAAATGATTTTAGGAAAACCATTTCTTAGATTATGGTTGATATATTTTGTTTGAACTAAAAATCTCCATATGATATAATATGTACATGAAATTTTATATATATATAATTTTATATACAGTATCAGTAAAAGGACAATATGAATAAAGACAAAAAAGAAAACTTAGCTTAGTTAATGCATTTCATCCTCAGATAAAGTCCCTCAAATAATGAAATGCATTGGCTAATATAAATTTTCTTAGTGTCTTTATTCATATATATATATATATATATGTGTCATCCACATACAAGCCTGTTTCACTGTATCACAGCTCATCAGTGTGGCTACCCACACATATATAAATTAGCATCCTGTTAGTGCTGCTAGTAATAATCAAACAATGTTTGATGTAAAATAGCAGAGATAAATTTATACTAAGAATGTTTATATATTTGTTCTTTGCTCAAACTTTCATGACTTCAGTAGCAATAGTCAGGTACAAATTAAAATAGTCATATATTACACTATTTATAGGCTACTGGCAAGATAGTGTCTATTTCCAAATAAAATAGAATAAAATATAACAAAAATGAAGGTAAACAGGTGATGGAATAATAAAAAAAAACTTAGACTATATATATATATATATATATATATATATACACGAGTATTACAATGAAACATTTCCAAAGAAATGCATTGGCCATAGAGGTCCAGTTGATTGGCTAGCATGTTCACCTGACTTGACCCCAATGGATTGCTTCTTTTAGGGAGTACTCAAGGACAAAGTTAATCGTCGAAAACCAAGATGTGTTAGAGATTTGGAAAAATTTCATGACAGATACATTTCAAGAAATTAATACACAAAGAGACTTGTGGAAAAATGTTTATCAAAGCATGAGGGGATAGACTTTAAAGCTGTGTAAGTTGTGATGGACAACAGTTTGAGCACCTGCGTTGATAAAATTTAAGCATTTTTCTATTGTGCACAATAAAATGTAATTATTAATTCTATTAGTAAATATAATTGTATATTATAATTCTGATCTCAAAATGTTATCATTTACTGTCCACCTATGTTTAGACCACACACACACACACACACAAGGGAAAGTCAGAAATTTTCCGCACTCTTGCCTAAAGATATGTTATGGTGAAAGATAATTTTTTACTTATCTGCATATATATATTTCATGTGTAAATTTAAATTTTACATTTAAGGAATAGCTATTTCAACCTGTCTACTAGAGACGTGCTTTGTTCAATCCCAGTTGGATGAAAAATGAAGAAATTCTAGTATACCGGTAATAAAGGTTAGTAAAGAAAAGGAAGGGATAAGGAAGGTTGGTTAGGAGAAGGCCAAGAAAAAGAAGAAAGAGAGGGGGATAATAGTAGCACACTTCATTTGGGAAAGGAAGGCAGCAGTTTGCCTGAGCGATCAAGGGTAGCCATTAATAATAAACTTAATGGTATTCAAATTTAAATTCTAACCAATATCAAAAAAATAGTTTTAATCTACTTTGATGACAACAATTGCTAATTAATTTGTTACATTGATTAAGAAGTAAATTCTGATGTTGATATTTTAATATCCTAATTTTTTCTTCTAAGCACAGATTACATTTATCACTCAAATTATCGGGAGTACATGCTGAGCCTATTAATTTCCAATAATAAATGAGGGTTTAGGCTTTTTTCCTTCAGCTCCTAGTATTTTTGAGAAAGGACTGTCTGAAATTTTAATTTAGGGTTGGTAAAAGTGTGCTTATGAGAATAAAATTTTTGTTTCCAAACTCCTGCCAAAATTCCAATGTACACGTTATAATTTTCCTTGTTCTGTTTGGAGAAGTTAGTAGCTTGGCAGATCACACTAGTAGATCTGCATTTACCTTCAACCTGACAATTTTCCTTTGATCTGCAATTGCAGGAGAATACAATACTGGGTTTAGTATTCATTTCATAGAAATTCCTTAAAACTT
Source organism: Ascarosepion bandense (assembly GCA_037127315.1). Lineage (NCBI taxonomy): Eukaryota > Metazoa > Mollusca > Cephalopoda > Sepiida > Sepiidae > Ascarosepion > Ascarosepion bandense. The sequence goes on along the minus strand of JBBBDQ010000131.1, from coordinate 755,878 downwards.
GGATATTATCTGAACTGATAATGTTGTACATATTACAAGTGCAGGAATAATCATAATTGTTTTCCTATTAAATATTTTTTTTTGTCTTTGGCGATTCAGATTTGCTAGCTGATGCTAAGTAGGCTATTTTATCTTTATAGCCACTACTTTGGAGCGCTTTTTCATACAGTTTTTTGTTTTCACTAAAGATCCTAAGGTTAGAAGATAGCCGACTAATTTTAGTATTCACACGCTTAGGTATCTGTTTTACAATGGCATTGGAATGGTTAGAATAAATGTTGATTTACCTCGGTGTTTCATTTTCTTTATGGTACAGTTTGAAAGAATTATTATCAAGTTGAGAGTGATGTCTACTAGTTAACAATCTTTAAGTTGGAAGCCATCTCTGTTTTAAACCCTAGTACCTTATAGGGCCTTACGATTTTCTTTAGAATCTTCATAGTTAGTGGGCCATTACTATTAGGGATGAACATGACAATCATCTTGGTAAAGGCCTATTTGTTTAGGATCTACCATTCTACTAAGGGTGTCTAAGATATATATGCCTATTAAATTGGAAACTTAGGCTGAATCAAATGCTCCCATGGGGACATCAGAGTTACTATTGAGACTTTTAGTCCAGGTAGAATCGTTAAGAGTAAGGAGTGATTTCCTAGCTACATAATAATATAAGTTTCTTTGTTTGTGATTTCTACATAGTTTCTAGCAAAATTAATATAGTTTACTAGGAGGTCTCTAGATATAGAGGGATAGATGCCCATAATGTCAGATTTAAGAAATAGGGCTCTAGTTTTATCACTGATATTGGTAAACCAATGGATAGTGTCAGATGAATCTTTCCAGAGATTGGAGTGGAAGGTATGTCAAAGCTAAGTGGTTATTTTTTTGACAATGTTTTTTAAGATTAACTCTAATTCACTTTTGGTTGGATTTATTAACCTAGATTGTACCCTTAATCTCTCAGGCAAACCACTGCCTTCCACACCCAAGAGAAGTGTGCTACTATTTTACCCCTCTCTCCTCTTCTCGGCCTTCTCCTGACCAACCTTTCTTACTTCTTTCTTTTCTTTACTAATTTTTATTTATGTTATACTAGAATTTCTTCATTTTTCATCCAACTGGGGTTAAACAATCTACATCTCCAGTTGACATGTTGAAGTAGCTATTCCCCAAATGTTAAATTTGAATTTACATATGAAATAAATGAATATCTGCTCTGTAAATTAAATTTACATTGAGCTCTCTGTTAGATCAATTTTAATATTTGACTTAATGTTACTAGGATCCATTGGCATTATTTATATATATTAATAAATATACATATTATCCTGTGTTTCATGTGTCTTTGCAATCATCAGGTGCATATAGAGCTGGACCTTTCTCGATTTGAATTATTTATTAGCATTCCTTTCCTAAAGTTCATTATGGGTATTAAATCTGATGTGCAAATATTTTTATTTATTAAATGTATAATTAAGTTAAGTTAATAGCAAAACCAAAAATGGAATAGGTTACTAAAATTGTGTTAGGAGAAAAAGACAGGAGATAATTATAATTAAGGTTCGTTAAAATTATAAAATGAAATGACTCTCATAAGGCTTGTGGGTATGGCAACTTATCTGTGGTTGTGGTGCAGTGGATACCGGCTCAAAATGAGAAATCAATTGCAGAGTTCAAGTTCTAGTTGAATTCATTGCATTCACTTAGACACAAATACCCTTGGGAAAAGGTATTAATTCATCTCTTCTCCCTCCATCTATAGGTTAAATAGCAGGATAGATTGGGTTCTGTAGCCTTGGTTGGCAACCTACTGCAGGAAAATATTCTGCTCAGTCAGTCATGTCTCTTTCAAGCATGTATTATGTATGGCACTTAACTGACTGACTGACTGTAAGGCTTGTGGGTACGGCAACTTATCTGACTGATCTTTGTAACCTTCTGTCTTACATTTAATGTACAAAGAAAACAATATTTTGTATATGGTTTTTCAATGTTTGATTTTAAATTTGAATATGCTAGCCATCTTACATGGACTGAAAGTTTATTTATAGTTATTTAAACACAATGAACTATATAGTCAGGTAGAGAATATTAGAAAATCAAAATATTTTTTCCTTCTTTAATTTTCAATGCATTTCTCTCATAAAATCAGATAATGTGCTTTTCTATAGTATAGAACAAGTATTGCACTAGAACATTAAAAATAAAAAAGTATAAATTTTTATAGGAAATTCCTCTATTTTGTCATGATTCTGCATATTTGGAATAAGATGCAGTTCTTGAATGTAATCTGAATATATCTTGACATTTTGTTTTCATTTTCAGAAAATTTTGGCAAACCTTACCCCGGAGTTGCAATTACACCAGGAGTGGTTGAAGAAGATAGTGATGCAGAGTTTGTAGTTGATACTGAAGAATTTGTGGGTAAGATAACTGGGATATCCCAAGAACTTTCTGAAATTGTTAATGAATTCCATTGTTCAGCCATTAGAAAACCAGATATTCTGATTAGAACCAAATTTCGATTCTGATAAAATCTACACCCAACCACCTATAGGTTTTAGGAATTGGCTTTATTGACCTTTTGAACCTTGCAATACAATGTCAAAGTCAAGAGAGTATGAACCTATTATTTGGTAGCATTTTAATCTCCTGTTTACTGTAGTTGTGTGTTGTGCAGCAGTGGATACCGGCTCAGAACGAGAAATTGAAGAGCCAAGTTCTAATTCCAGTTGAATTTGTTGCATTCACTTACGTGCAAATATCATTTGGAAAGGTATTAATCCATCTCTTCTCTCTCAAGCTATGAGTTAAATAGGGCAGATTGCCTTCTATAGCTTTGGTTGGCAACCAGTCTACCACAGAAATAATGGCAACCTACTGTGAGAAAATATTCTGCCCAGTCAGTCAAGTCACTTTTGAGACATGATCACCCAAGCATGTATTAACTGACTGACTGTTTACTGTAGTGAAATGGTCAGTTTGCATTTTAACATTCTTTTCAATTTTTATTGCTTTGGAGATATATATGAGGTTTGATTAAAAACTATTAGAACTGTTGCTATAGTAAGGGACCTAAAGTACACAGAGTGAAGTTGCTTGCCACAGATTGATCTTGAACTCAGTTGCAGATTTAAATTAAGTCATAACATTCTTGCTCACTTTATAGCTGTGCTTGGAAAGAAAATATGTGCAGTGTGGTGGTCTCACCTCACTACAGAGGTTTGTCAGTGACCATGGCAGAGAAAATTGAACAGGTGACTAAATGTGAGTATATGGCTATGACCTCAAAACCAAAGCTTAGTCTTTGCAGTGGAAGACCCCAACCTCTCCAAGACTGAAGAATGGAAACAATGTGTAGACAATGTAAAGTTTTCTCTGACTACAAGGACTTCGTTCATCATGAGTATGCCCCACCAGGTCAGACAGTAAATGAGTGCTACTGTGATGTGTTGCAGTGTATGCAGCATAATGTTCATCAGAAAAGGACAAAATTGCATGTATCTGGTGAGTGACAACTTCACCATAACAACGCACCTGCCTATTCAGTGCAGCTTGTGCAGCAGTCATTGATCAATCAAAACATTCCCCAGGTCCAACAACCATGGTATTCCCCACATCTCACCACTTGTGACTTTTTCCTCTTCAAAAATCAAGTCCCACTTTAAAGAAACAAGATTTCAACATGTCAAGGAAATCCAAAAGAATGTGACAAGGCTTGCTATCCCCACAAAAAAGGAGTTCTAGAAATGCTCCCATTAGTGAAAATGATGCTGGGTAAAGTGTGTGGCTTTCAGAAGGTGATTACTTTGAGGGAGATTAAATGCCAAATTGATATACGTTGTAGTTTTCTTTTTATAGTATTTTATCTTGTTAGAGTCCCAATACTTTTGATCAGGCCTTGTGTGTGTGTGTGTGTGTATATATATATATATATATATATATATATATATATATATATTCAAGTTTCATTAAAAACGAGAGACAAGGTATTATCATTAAGTTTTTTATATAATTTTTTATGTGTTCGTATAATTTTTTCTTTTCAGAACTCAAATTATGTAAGAATTGTCCAAAGGTTTTGTACTTTTGAGCGCTTTCGACTATCCTTTTCAGGCAATGATAATGATGCATTGAGCACCAAAACTTGATAGCTTTTGAGTTACAGTATGCTATTATTATAAAAATAATAATAACTATATATACAAAAGAAATAGCATACTGTATGACCAGATGTACTAACCTATACTGACTTTCATAGAGTCATAAGATGTAACCTTTAAAGAATCTTTGGAAACTGTCCATAAAACAATTTTAGAATGTCTCAGAGATATCAGCTATCACTATAACTTAATCTTCTTAGTTTCTGAATATCAATTTGATCAAAGCTTGAAGTTACTACCTGCAAGCTGTCTCATTGGTTCGTTGAGAGTTGTAGCCAAGGCATCAGCTCACATCACCCAATTGTTTAACAGCTTAAGGAACTGATATCTAACCTGTATTACCAAACAAAAATCAAGTCACTTGTCCAACTGGACAAAATATACTACTCTCATATATAAGATTAAATGAATTTAAGATTGAAAATTTAAGGAGCTTTAAATTCAAATTTTAATGTCAAATTAAGCAATAATAACAATAATATTGGTGAACAACATCCCAAAGGAAAAAGCACATCGGAAGAAAAATGAGTGGATCACTGAAAAGATTCTTCATCTGATGAAAAAGAGACAAAAGCAATGCCTAGATATGGAACAGAACACAAGAAAATACACAGGGAAATATGGAGGAAATGTAGACAGGCTATAGAAAGATGGCTCAACGACAAATGTACCGAAGTAGAGAAATTGTGCACGACAAATAATGGTGATATGCATGAAAAAAATGAAGGAACTAACAGGACAAAAGACCTATTCAGCAACAGGATGTATAAAAGCAAAGGACGGAACACTCATAATAGAAAAAGAAAAAATACTTCAGAGATGGGATGAGTATATTGCGGATCTCTTCCAAGACAAGAGAGAGCAACCAACAATACACAAAAATACAGATGGGCCAGAAATATTAAAAACCTAAGTTGAATCGGCAATGGCCAAATTGAACAGAAATAAAGCAGCAGGACCTGATGGGATTGTAATAGAGATGTTGACGCTCTTAGGAGACATGGGCATAGAGAGGTTCACAAAAAATGATAAATGAAATCTACAACAGCAGCAATATACAAGAGAACCTAAGCAGATCAATTTTCATAGCACTACCTAAGAAACCAGGTGCAAAGGAATGTGAACTCCATCAATCCCCTTAATGAGCCATATAACAAAACTCATCATCCGGATTCTGATGAGCAGAGCATGCAACAGAATTTGAGAATCAGAGATAGGACAAGAATGTTAAAGATACCAGAACAAGGAATGCTCAGAATGTTATTTGAAAGAGCAATTGAAATACAGAAGGAACTATATCTGTGCTTTACAGACTACACAAAAGCATTGGACAAAGTACAGCACAAAGACTTGATAGAGATGCTCAACAACTTTGACATTTTCAGAAAAGATGTTAGGATTATCATCAATTATTGGCAGCAAACTGTCTGTGTATGGATAGGAAGTGAATTCAGCAGGTATACAAAAATAGAAAGGAGCGTAAGACAAGGATATGTTTTTTCACCAGATCTATTCAACTTATACAGCAAAACAATTCTGAGAGAAATAAAACCCTTGCCAGGATTTGTCATTGGTGGCCACAGTCTCAACAATGTACGATACGCAGATGACACAATGCTGATAACAGACACAGAAAAGAGAATGCAGGATCTCCTACAGAAGGTAGCAACAGAAAGCGGGAAGAAAGGACTAAGCATAAACTTCAAGAAAACTGAATGCATGGTCACCAGCAAAAAGAAGACACCAAAATTCCAATTACAGGTTGAAGAAACTAAAATAAAACAAGTAAAGAAATTTAGATACCTGAGAAGCATGCTGACAGAGGATGGAAAGTGCAATAGTGAGATCCAAAGATGCATTGGCATGGCCAAGGATGCATTTCAAAAGTTAACCAGAGTAATAAAAGACAGGAAAATCCTATTGGAAACAAAGAAGAGAGTGCTGGATTGCTATATTATATCTGTTCTTCTGTATGGCAGTGAATGTTGGACAATCTTCTCAAGGATGAAGGAGAGGCTTGAGGCAACAGAAATGTGGTTATACAGAAGGATGCTGAGGATACCATGGACTGAGCATGTGACTAATGATGAGGCGTTGGAGAGGATGGAGACGAGGAGAAAACTCATACTTAATATAAGGAAGGGACAGATGAGGTTTCTGGTACATGTAATGTGGAAGGTGGGCCTGCAGAATTTAATACTCACGGGACAGATGGAGGGAAAGAGAGACAGGGTAAAGCAGCATGAGACCTACTTGATAGGCCCAAGGAAATGGATGGCAGAGCAGGGTTTGAAAGAGATACCAACAGGAAGAATGTTGTGAGTGAAAAGAGACAGATCCAAGTGGAAGTCGATGATTGCCTACATCCTGAAAAGACATGGCACATGAAGAAAAAGAAGAAATCCATATAATTATAATACCTTGAAATTTCAATCTTACTTTTGTTTCTTTTTATATATGAGATATTTTTATTAATGAAACTGGAATTTTGACCACTTTTGGGATAAGAGGCTGGGTTTTAATTCTAGATTCCCAACCTGTATACTCTGAGGGGGCCCACAGCATTATCTCTCCAAATGGGTAAATTAACAGCATCCTTCACACTCTGTCTCCCATCCACTTGCATAATTAAGTCAGTAAACACCAAGGGCCCTGTTTGTACAATGTCTGTGATCCATTTGAGAGAATTTTGATGCCTATTCATTCTTTTGTTGAAACAATCACAACCGCACACAAATATAGACCAAACACATCTAAGGACAACATAATATGACAATGGAAATTCCTTATGCTAGTCAAAGCTTCAAGGAGTAATGCTTGCAAAATATTTTATGTTGTGAACTGTGCTGTATTTTTGTTTCGTACCTCACTGAATAAAAAAAGAGATGCAAACAATTCACTCTCCTTCTCTGTCTGTTGAAAAGGAGTAGAGGTTTATCCTTTGTTTCTTGCTTAGGATTGAGCTTCTAGGTCCTTCTAAAGTCTTCTCATTCTCTTTAACTTCCAGTAATCCCTTGTGTCTTCGTGGCATTATCACCTTGCTTAGGGTGAAGTGATTAAAAAACAAAAATAAAGCATATGATGAAAAAATTATGAAAAATCAAAATTTAAAATCTTGTAAATGAAACCATGAAATGATCATTTATTGGGGAGAAAAAATTGAGTTTTTTTGATTGATTACAAAAAAGATTTTTTGCACCTGAAAGTTGTTGAAAGTAAAACCTCTTTTCTCTCTTTCTCGTTAGATTTAACTTAACCTTTTATGTTCAGCTTTTATACAGCTTCCCTTTATGTTTCATAATTCAGCTTACTTGACTCACCTGTAATGATGAGCCCAGTCAACAATGCTTTCTACAAAATATAAATAACAAAATCAATTATGCCTGCTTATTAATCAAATATTGATTTTTTGCTGAATAGACTTTTAATAGCATTTTTTTTTTTTTTGTGCTCACATTTCATTTCATCTAATGATGGTTGGATATTTAAGCTAGATGGTTTGTATGAATTAGCTTTGACCCAATTAATCGGTTAATGATTGTTAATTGATCTAATCGGAATTTACTGATTAATTAAACGGCTTACTCCCTCCCCAGTTAATCTCTACATTTATCTTTACATTATCTTTTCATATATTTGGTAGAGATAATCCTTGTTCTTTTACATGTTTTTCGGCTGGTTTAGCCATATATGTTGTGGTATTGAATTTCATTTGAATTCTTCAGATACTTCATCTTTTTGAAAGTATTATTTAAATTTATACTTTTTGGGAACTTTTTTTTACAAGTTGCAAACCCTTCTTTTAAATGCGTAATAATTTCACTTTCATCAGATCTTTTGTGCTCTTCTGCACTTGTAGATTCTTGATGAGAAATTGTAGTCTAAATCAGTTTAATTTTTTTTGATGCTGCTACTTTAATTCACCAATCACTGGCAGTGACTTATTAAGAAGTTGCAATTCATTTTCCATATCTGCAAAAATGCAGGGAGGCTGTGGCTGATCTTCAGCTGATGTTGAAGTACTTTGAGAAAACTCAAGTAATAATGTTAAGGTTATTTGACTATAGATTTACTTGTTAATTTCTTTGTAAATGTTAAGAATCTTTTTTTAAATATTAATTTCAATGTATCACTTTCAGATCAAAACATAATTTTTTAAATAAAAAAACTGAAAATTTGATTGTTTTGTGCATTTAGTACATCATGTCAAAAAAATTTGTTAACCATTAAAATTATTTGTTACATATTTTTAAATTATTTTATCCTATCTTAACGTTAATTCATGACACTTTTTCATAAAAATCTATTTTTGTATAATAAAAATGGAAACAAAACCAAAAATATGGTTATTTTCCATTAGATTAGTCAACATTTAAGCACAGGTAACACCAATTTTGTTGATATTATGATCATAGTTCTTATAGGAGTATTACTCAGCATTCAATGAGCTTTCTAAAGCTATACAACATGGCCATATTTGGAAATATGAAAATGTTAGCATATAGTGACAAATACCAAAATCCGCCATTTTTAATTTGACTCAACTTAGTAAAACCTTGTAATTTAGGCCAAAGTCAAAAGACCGCTACAAAATTTTATACATATTTTGCCATAAAGCAGAAAAATTTGTTGTCAAATTTTAAAAAAAGAACTAAATATATGTTTTTTAATAAATTAAAGATCAAATTTGAAGGTCATAGTCAAATTCTTATTTGACCTTTAAACAAAAAATAAATACATCACCTATCCAAGTAATTAAAAATGGTATATAATTTAGGTTTGTAGGTAAAAAAAGAAAAAACAACTGAAATATTGATATTAAACTTTATAGGTATTTTCCAAAATTTACCTTTTTGGCAAAGGTCAAAGGGTCATAACTCAGGAACACTTTGAACTAAAAATGTAAAATCAGTATCATTCAATTTCTATCATAAGTGTACCAAATTTGTAAAATATCTATGTCAGTGATGGTCAAACCCTTGTTGATTTGACACTCCTTTGCAACCTAATTTTTATAGTTAAATACTAAAACATTTTTACAACTATTCATTTTTTTTTGTTTTGTTTTTATTTTTTTATCATTTTATTCCAAGCAAAGCAATAAAGTCAAAACACGAGGGGGGAAACTGAATGTGAAAGAATATGCAAAGAAAAACACTATTAAGAAGAGAGAAAAATAAAAGAACAGGAATTAAGAAGACAGAAAATAAGGATTGACATTGCATTTAAATTTTTGAAAATTAATCTAAACTGTGAAGCAAGATTTTGGAATAGGATTCCAACAAGTGAAAAGCACAAGTGAAAAACCTGTTAACATAGAATTTACAGTTACATCTTGTCATTTCAACTATGGAATGATGAGATCTTCCTTCCAATCTAGTATTGCACTTAAATTCATAAAGTATAGTTACTATATAAAGAAGTTTATCAGAACAATGAAAGTGTATATAGGAAAGGCACAATGAAGCTACTTTCCGGTGGTGAGAAATCCGAGATGCCAGGTCATGACAAAATCAATTGCATATTCTTCAAGACTATAGGTTTGTCACCAAATTAAAATATATATGTACACAAAAGAATTACTGAACAAATATGTTGGTTTTATAATAAGGTTGCACTGATTACTCAGATGATAGTTACTTTAAATAAAGATTGGAAAATTTAAAAGTTAATGAAAACTTTCAGAATATTATTTAAATTCATTGTTAGTTAAATGACTATTCTTAAAATTTCTGCAATATAATAAACAAGGAAGACAAAGTATGAAAACAGATTAATTGGGGTGGTGGTAAGCTGTTTAACTAATTAATGAGCAAATGCTGATTAGGCCAATAACAATCATTAAACGAATAATTGGAGCAAAAGCTAATTTATACAAACCATCTAGCTTAAATATCCAACCATCATTAGATGGAATAAAATGTGAGCACAAATTAAAAATAAAAAAAATGCTATTAAAAGTCTATTTGGCAAAAATCAATATTTGATTAACAAGCAGGCATAATTGATTTTGTAATTTATATTTTGGAGAAAGTACTGGGCTCATCATTACAGGTGAGTCAAGAAAGCTGAATTAAGAGAGACATTTTTCCCAAAAGATGTAAAATAAGTACCATTCAATTTCTATCATGAAGCTCTATAAGTTTACCAAATTTGAAAAAAAATCTGTATTGGTGTTTGCCAGACCCTTGTTGGTTTGATACAGAATGACTCGAGTTTTTTGGGTTTTTTTTTTTACCAAATGATTGATTTTCCCACTGAGTTATCCATGTATCTAACAGAAGTGTCTTTACTCGTTTCAGAATTATAATTTATCTTAAACATGATGAATTCTGCTAGATTGTGTTAATACTTTTTCTCAGTCATTTATTGAGATTGAGAAGAAATTAAATTCCCAATTAAACAATAAAAACTGCTTCTGAGCATATACACTGAATAAAATTTGTTCTGTCACTGTGGAAACACAAAGATTTTTCACTCATATCACATTTACAAGTGAGTGGCAGTTGTTTTTATTTTAATCGTAGAGCAAAATATAAATGTTTAGTACATTAGTTTATCATCCATAAGTTGAAAAAGATTAGAAATCAGTAGCCATAAGTTGGAAAATAAAGAAAATCATTGTATTTGAATAAACTTAGGGTTGTTGAAGTCAGAGGTGTTAGCTTCTACAGTATATTTTCTCTTTCAACAAATGTCAGATGAAAAGACTGAGGCTCAGTGTTGTTTGATTAAAGTTATTACTCACTTTGACGCTTCCAAAAATCAGTGTCTTCAATTGGTAAAAATTTCTTGGTTGGCTTGTTTGTAAACATGGGAACATTCAAGACTCATGTCATTACTTGTCTATGCAACCTAGTCTTGGATTGTCTAAACTTTTAAGCTATTGTTAATCAGGTGGTGGATTGATAGATGATGACCATTAAGTATATCATCCTTTGTTTAATTCCACAGGAACATTATCAAAGCCTTAGGTTATCTCATTTTCATTTGAAAAATATAATCTTATAGCTCCATAGTAGCAGATATCCGATTACCTTGCAAGATAAAGGTAGCATCCTGTTTGGTCAAAATTCACTCCTTTGTTGGCTCAGGTGAATGCATTCAACATGATCAAACCCACCCCATAAATATCAGCTTTCAATGTCCAACCCACCGTAACCCAACCCCATGTATAAAATATAACAATATCATGCAAATAACACAGGAAGTCATTTAAAACAGTGAGACTTTGAGAGCCAATATTTACAGGGCCGGTTTGAATGTGTTGAATGCTAAGGGGTTAATGATAGAATGTCGACAAGGCATTGTTCTAATTACTTTCTATCTTGAACTTATTTCTTTTAGCCTTCTACTCATCTTATCAAACCTACACATTCATCCCCAGTACATTTTGCTCCGTTATAGTACAGATTCCAATTATCCCACATTTCATTATGACTGATTTATATTCCTTATTTTTAATTCTTTTTTTTTTTCCTGCAGATGAAGAAGAACAAAGAGAACATGAATCATTCAAGAGATTTTTAGAACGGCACCGAGAGAAGCAAATAGAAAAAGTAAAATGTCAGCCGAAGACTTGAGGAATATTTTTTTTAGGAGGGTATTGGTTGGGGTGGGTTAGGTTTTTGGACTCAGCTTTTTTGTTGTCTTTGATATTACATCAATCAAGATGACTGTGTTAATAAATAAAAGAAGCAAAGACTGATTTTTATACCTAATTAAACGTTTATTTGTTGTAATATTTCACTCTTTAGTCTTCTTCCTTCTTTGATGATTTTAATTGATCTTCATTTGGGTTCGGCTCTACTTCCTCCATTCCAATCAAATTACTGTTAAAGGAAGATGACTCAGAAGCTGAATGGATGAATTTTTTTTCTTTATTTTTTTTAAATGCCATGTTCCTTCAGAAGATAAGTAATCATGGCTCTCCACAGATTCCATTTTTATATTTTCTTTGAATTGCCATGACTTCTTTAGAAAGAGAGTGGAATGGTTTCCCATTGCCATCTTCATGGTTTTGAATTCAGCTTATTCTTACTCTTAGATTGGCTGCCACACAACACTCAAGTACCTGTTCTGTCTTCTAGAGGATGGATTAAGAAATGGAATGGATTCATGTTTTCCCAAGTGCATTAGTGATTGCAACAGACTAAGCAGGAATTTGAATTCTGATAACTGATTCCACTTTTCATGCTAATAACCGTTATGCTATCCACACACCCTTGACTGTTATCAGACTTATAATGATGTATCCTAAATGCCATAAATTAAACTGTTAAAAACATTGTTCATTCTCTAATTTATGTCCAGTTGCTGTGAAAGATCCCAGAATATCATTAAATTAATTAACACTAATTTAATTAACTTGTAAGAAAATCAGAAAGAGCATCTTACCTTGTCTTTAAAGTTTCATTAACACAGTGGTGTGTTTGAACACCCCACAAAAAATGTTTTTTTTTTAATATTAGCAAGTGAAAATTTCATGATTAGTCAAGTTGCATTTGAAGCGTAGAGAGCTGGTTAATGTTTCTCTGATTCGGCCTTGTGTCAGACTTAACCAAACTCTCTACAGCTTACAAGTTTTATGTTGAATTGGAATGTGTGGATTAGTGTAGAAGAGTGGAATGATAAAATATATATTTTGAATGTTAAAATAGAAATTTATTATAAGGAGGAATAGCATAATTTGTAGAAGTTAATGTTAAATTAGAAACATTCTTAAGAGGTTATGAGTAGAGTTTATATTCAATGATAAAGTTGAGGTATTAGAGTTTGTACAAAATGTTTGTAGCAGTAATTGTTCAGAGAGATAAGGAGAAAGAGGACAAGGTGCAACCTGACCTTATCTCCGGGTTGATTTGAAGTTGCTGTTACATGTTAGTTGTTAGTGGTGAAGGCATTTATATGTCTTTTTGAATTTCACACTGGATCATCAAGTCCTTCCAAGTCATACAAGTTGCTCCTATTAGTCAAAAATCATTGTAACACCTACTTGAGAAATCTGGTTTCGTTAAGCACATTGTCAATCCTTTTTCTATTTGGGAAAACCAGGATTTCACATGTCATGAATTTTTGTAAAAGTGAAGAGAGTTGATTTAATTAATTTGATTCTGAATAGCTGTCCCATAAGCGACAAAAGAAATAAAGAGAAGTAAAGAGAAAGACAGAAGACCAACTAAGTTTTATAATAAACAAAAAAAAAAGGTTTTATTATAATTTTAGTGGTTACTAGCAGTATAGCCCGGCGTTGCTCGGGTGTAATGAAAGCTTTAAAACTAATCCATGGTCCTGGAGCTCACACTCTTTGGACGTTGGCATGAAAGACTAAAAAGCAAAAGTTGTTTCCAGTTAAAGTGAAACCGAAGACTGAAAGAAAAATGAATGGATGTAAGTCAAATTTTCATTTCCTAGTATCGATACCAAATAAGTTTTTTCATCGTAAACTGAATTTTGAAGGCTAAATAAGTCCTCTGAGTAAATGGTATCATGGCTGAGACTAAGAGCTACAATTATACCTATTTAGAGCCAAACCCGAAGCAAAAACTAAAATAAAAGGGCTGAAAAAATTGCAGACATACAGGCAAATAAACAGACACATACACTAACATCTTGCCTTTTATATATATATTATCGATTTTCTGCACTATTGTAAGAACTGCAACCTTGAAACTTCTGAATATCGTTTCTTATGTCTTTGTCTATAAGTGTATCAAATTTGATTAAAATCGGACCACTCCTTGTATAACCCAATTTTTTTGATTTTCAATATTTATCAGGGATACCTCGACCCAAAACCTAGGTAAGAATACTCACAGACGCTTATAGTACAACTGTGTAAATTTTCAAGAAAATCGGTTCAGCCATTTTGGAGTCTATAGGTAACGGACACACACACACACACATGCAGACACACACACAGAGAGACAAAGTTCCATTTATAAATAAGTTTAGATGGTTAGTGGCTAAAAAAAGGTAAAAGCAAAGGCTTACTGGCAAGAATTTAGAAATACTTCAAAATAACTTAAATCGGGAGTTGCGAATGGTAGTAAACAGACTGCTCTGAAGCAGATTTATGTAACAAGTGACTTAGTGAGCCAACTTGCTTAATTTTGATGCCAACCAACAAATACAAATACCCAAATGAAAGACTTTCACTTTGTAAGATCATCTGACTGCATCAAATGACCCAGAAATCCAACATAAAAAATAGATTCTCTTACACGTCTATTGAGCAGGTGAAGAGGCTCATACCTTGTTTCCTCCTTAGGATGCAGTTTCCGGTTTTCTCTTTTCCAATCTTTTCACTCTTTTCTCTCTTTATTTTTTTTCAATTGGAGTAGATAGACTAAACTATCGCCCAGTTCACACTCCACCCACGTCTATTGAACAGGTGAAGAGGCTCATCCCTTGTTCCCTGTTTAGGATGTGGTTTCCAGCTTTCTCTTTTTCATTCGTTTTACCCTTACGTAGCCCCCTGCGCATCAGTGGCGTTATCGCCTTGCTTGGGGTGATATAGTTATAATATTCAATTTGAACCAAAGTTTGTAGTATGTTTTTTTCCATAGGTACCATTTGAACACATGATTTCATAGCATGCATGATTAAAATTTATGACCTATACATATTCTGAAAAGTGACATTTCAGCACACATATCTAAAGGGTGTGACATATGCACTGCACATTCTAATATAACTGGCATCTTAGGATGTGCATTGTGGATATCAGCCAAGTTGGAGAGCCAAGTTACTTATGTACAAATCAGTTAAGTGCCATACGCGATACACGCTTGGGCGATCATGTCTTGAAAGAGACATGACTGACTGGGCAGAAGATTATCCCGCAGTAGGTTCCCATTGCTTTCTGCAGTAGACTGGTTGCCGACCAAGGCTATAGAACCCAATCTGTCCTATTATTTAACCCATAACTGGAAGGAAGAGACGGATTAATACCTTTCCCAAGGGTATTTGCGCGTAAGTGAATGCAATGAATACAACTGGAATTCGAACTCGGTTTCCCGATTTCTCGTTCCGAGCCGATATCCACTGCACCATAACGCACATCCTATGTGCAAATCACCTTCAGAAAAGTTTCCTCCCTCCAACTATCGGTTAAATAGCAGGATGGATTGGGTGAAAATAGACTGACTCCACCTGAGATTTTTACAGCAGAAAAATTTGTAGTCAGATTTAAAAAACAATATTGAATATATGTTTCTATACTTTCCTCACCCTAAAATTGTAATATTGTACTGGAATTTTGGAAGTGTGTTAGGATAGAAAGAGATCCAGGATACAATCAGTAAATAAAACCAAATCATTCTTTGTGTGTGTACAAGAAAACTACTTTATAATTATTAAAGAAAAAATATGAGAAAGAAATGTACATATGTGGTTTGTATATGAAGTTTCAGTACCTGAAGCATAAAAAAGTAAAGTTAGGAGTTTTTATTTTCAGGACAACGGAATGTGTCATGTTTATAGAAGCTGTATCTGGACCATCCAATTTAAAAAAAAAAGAAGGAAGATGCTCATGACTAAAGTTAGAAAAGGGAAAAAGAGAAAGACTGGTCAAGAGGTATTCTGCCACAATATCTATTTTTGGCCACGGAAATAGATGTGGCATACTGGTTTTCTAATTTGTGTTAGTCTCCCCAGTAGTCACAAGTGAAAACTGAAACTGATAACTAGGAAATAACTGACATTTTACTCAGTAAATATTGATTATGACAAAATGTCACAACTGGTAGTAGGAAGAAACTCTTATAATTCTTGAGCAATACAAGTTGTGAAGGCTTTTTTTTGTGTGAATTTATAAGGATACTACAAAGTTTTACAGAAAATAGAAAAAAGTGCATTTACATGTCACATAAAAAAAGTTGAAATTTTTAACGCACGTAATAAGAAAAAGGGCTTGGAAAATTTGATACTCAGAAGACAGTAAAAACAAAAGAAACAAGAAAATAGCATTTAACTAACTTGTGTAAATGTTTGACAGAACATGGATTAGGAGATATAGCAGAACAGCAAACTTTACTAAGGGCTTCAAAGGACAGAGTTGTGCAGAGCCATGCTCATTCATCCTGAAAGGACACAATGCATAAAGGAGATATGGTTTTCCATATAATTAATTCCAAACCAAATGGAAGAATAATAAAAAAAGAAATAAATGCTTTAAATACACAAGCCTTACTGTCATACTTGGGATCGAGTGTCAGTTTTGGTCCACTCTTAGCCATTGCATGGTTTTCTTTGACACCTGTTCATATTGCCAGCCACATGTCAGGATGTGTAGATGATTAAGCAGTTTGTAAGAAGAAAAGCTGATCTATGAGCTCCACCTAGAAATTGTTCAAAGTGTCACCTACCTAACCACTTGGGTGAACAGGTGAATCCCTGAATAAAGCATCTTCATATAATATAAGAAGTGGTCTGTGTCCTTATTTCTTTGTTTAGGTGTTTGTTTGTCTTTCATCTTGTCAATGTGTGAGCATGCAGCAGGCTCTTTCCCAGCTGTTGGTGCACACTGCAGATTGAGAATCGAAATTCAACATGGTTCTTTTATTGGTCAGTCAATGGAAAGTATAGGTAAGTGTTGCATTTTATGATTACACCAAACAAAAAGAAATGTTTAAAAAAGCTTCTTTTATTTTTCAAAGAAATAATCTTTTATTATAGTTTGCACAATTCTTATTTTTGTCTTCAAGAATGTCTTTGTAGCATTAAATACCATTTTTGTAAGTTCTACTGCACATTGCTTTGATAACATTTGGATATGGAGAAATCAGAAGTATCTTCCTTTTTCAAATGAATGTTAAAGATATTTGTCTATACTTCCGAGATGAGATAGTATTTACACTATTTACATTGTTCAGACTGTTGTCCTCATATTTTTGTCATGTTTACATTTTGGCCCTTGTACACACTGGCCTTCTTCAGGCAATTGGAATTTCGAACCAAACCCTTTATTACAATCAGTGGGGTATACTGTTTCGTTCCATGAACCAATTATATATATATATATATATATATATATATATATATAAATTTAAAATTAAATCATAAAAAATTATAAAAATATAATTATGTATCATATACTGTATTAAAGAATACACACAAGTATATATCCTTAAAAATACAAACATATCCATATATTCTTAGATACACATATCTACACATATGCCAGACACATATATGCATATATACACACATGCCTGCACACACACACACACACACACACACACACACACACACACACACACACACACATATATATATATATATATATATATATATATATATATATATATATATTTTACCATATCACCCCGAGCAAGGCGGTAAAGCCACTGATGTGCAGGGGGCTACATAAGAGTGAAGAGATTGGAAAAGAGAGAACCGGAAGCCACATCCTAAACAAGGAATAGGGGATGAGCCTCTTCACCTGTTCAGTAGACGTAGATGGAGTGTGAACCGGGCGATAGTCGAGTCTATCTACTCCAATTGAAAAAAAAAGTCAGAAGATTGGAAAAGAGAAAGCCGGAAACCGCATCCTAAACAGGAAACAAGGGATGAGCCTCTTCACCTGTTCAATAGATGTGGGTGGAGTGTGAACCGGGCGATAGTCTAGTCTATCTACTCTAATATACATACATATACACACAAACATACATACATACACATATACCTCTCCACACACATGTATACACCCATAAAAATTTCCCCTACTTAGATACCCATATATATGCATGTATAGAAATAAACAAACATAAAAGATTATAGCTGATAAGAGGGGAAGGATTTTTTACTAAGAAATTTGGCAATTTAAAAATAAATATTTAGATGTAAGGATCTTAATTAAAAGTAATATTAAAGATTTTAAAAAATATAAATAAATAATAAATACAGGCATAAAATAGTATATATAACTTAACAGATATGTAAAAGTAGAAATAGGCACACACACACACACACACACACACACACACATATATATATATATATATATAAGTACATACATACCTATGTACATACCCATGTCTGCTCAAGTACTCCCACATATATTCTCATATATACCTACACATATACCTACATATATTTACACCCACACATATACACATGTATTCATATACATATATATTTATAGGTAAAGAAATTGTAAATAGATAATAAATCATGAACTAGGAAGGGAAAGATTAAGGTTTTATAAAAGGGGCTTTGAGAATCAAGAAGTATTAAGTCGTAAAAAAATTTGTTAGGGGAAGTAATTTAGAGATTAGAAAAATAAAATTTAGAATTTATGATCAATTGCTACTCAAATGATAGGGTCAGAAAAGGTAAGGGATAAAAGAGTTTGATCTATATTTTTGTAATTAATACTACAGTTATTAAGAAGAGGGAAAAAAGCTTCTATCAAAAAGAAATTAGTTTTGGATTACATTTAGGGGGTTTATATTACCATTTAAAATTTAAAAATTTGGATTTATGGCAGCATTTGCTTATGAATCTCTTATATAAATTTAAAAGCAGATTTTGTTTAGGATACTTTACTATTTCAATTTTTTCAACTAAATATAGATTGCATATATTGTAAAGGTTTTCGGGGGTGCAGGCTGAACCTATTAGTCTCCAACTTACTATGGGGTTTAGTCCCACTTCTTTCATTTTCCAAAATCTCTGGGAAATGGATGTATGGAATCTTAGATTGGGGTTAGAAAAGGAGTGTTTATGTGTCTAGCATCATTGTTTAAATTATCCTGTAGAAATACCAATGTAAATTTGGTAATTCTTCTTGTTATTTATTGGGGAGGTTTGGATTTGGTAGATTACCTGGGTAGAACTATATTTGCCTTCCACCAGACAGTTGTTAACTGACCTACAATTGCAAGAATTTAAAAAACCTGTTTTAGTGTCAATATTATCTAAATTTTTTAAAACGGGAATTATTAGTATTATTATTGGAATTGATAATACTGTTCATATTGTGAGTGCAAGAGTAGCTAATTTTAAGAGTATTTTTATTGTAGATTTTGTGTAGTGGATTGCTAGTACTGAAATGATTACTTACTAGTTTAAGAAAATATTTTTCTATATTAATATTAGATAGTCTACAGAATAGGGAGAGTTAAACCATATCATTTTCCTTTTTCAACGTTTATTTTTAGCACTAGATGGTTCAGAATTAATAACAGATTTTTCATTCTTGAAACCACTCTCATGAATGGCCTTGATATGTAATTTCTTATTGTCTTTGAAAATTTTGAGGTTCGGCGATAACTGATTAATCTTAGTGCTAACAATGTTTGGTATTTGCTTTCTAATAGTATTAGGGTGTTTGGAATGGATATTAATATATCTAGGGGTATTATTGTCTTTGAGATAAGGTTATTGGAAACCAGCATTCAGATTAAGGGTAATGTCTAAATAGTTAACTATTTTCAGATAAAAGGAAACTTCAATTTTAAAGCCAAGGAATTTAAAAGCTCTACTGATTTTTTTTTTTAATGGGTTCTATTAGTTAAGAATCCATTGCTATTAGGGATTAACATAGGGCTATCATCTTCATATAATCCAGTTTGTTTAGTGTCTAAAAATCTACTTAAGATATCTAATATGTAAATTCCTGCAAAATCAGAGACTTGGGCTAAATCATATGCCCCCATAGAGACATCACAACTATCATAGGGACCTTTTGTCTAGGTAGAATAATCGAAGGTAAGAATTTATTTTTTGGCAGCTAAAATAATTTTAATTTCTTTATCTGTGATCTCTACGTGATTTTTTGCAAAGCTTATAGAACTATCGAGGAGGTCTTTGGAAATCAAAGCATAAAAGTGTATAATATCAAATTTAAAGATCTTGCCGGAAGATGCATATTTTTCTAACAAGAATTCTCGAATATTCAGGCTGGTGGATAAATGTACTGTTTAATGATAAAATAACAGAGTATCCATTAAATATGAGTACTCATTAAAGATTATATTTAAAATGATAAATTTTAATAAATTATGTCGGTTAATGCTATTTCGATATATATATATATATTACGGAAATCAACGAATTTTAACGAAACTTGGTTATAAGCAACCGACAATTTGAAATGAATTGTTTGAACATTATTTTTTTTTTCGATACTCGTATTTAAGTAGATATTCTGTTTTTAATGATCAAATGGTAGCTTCCCCTATATAGATGGGGGTCTCAGGTTCGAATCCTGCCGAATGGCACACATTTTCGTAATAAAAATTTATCGTAAATAATCAGGCCGGTAGATATAAATATATAATACTGTTTCATTAAAAACAGAATATCTACTTAAATATGAGTATCGAAAAAAAAAAGTTCAAACGATTCATTTCATATATATATATATATAAATATATATATATATATATATATATATATATTAAAAAAGAAAAGGCACTTTTCGAAAATTTTATAAAACAAATGCTATGAGAGAGTTTTAACTTTTTAAATGCTTCTTTTTTATGTTTTTTCTTATATTTTATAGATTTAAATTCTTATAATTTGTGTCAACATTTAAAATGACCACACCACAAGAAAAGCCGTTTTATGTACTGCAATTTGTGAAGTTTAACCTTAAAATAAAAATTAAATGAAAAATAAATTAAAAATTTTTTAAAATGCTTCTTTTTGTTGTTTTTTGTTTGTTTGTCAGATTTTTTATAAATTTAAACCCTTAGAATGAACGCACTACAAAAAAGCCGTTTTGTGTACTGAAATTTGCGAAGTGTAACTGTAAAATAATAAGCTTTGAACTTTTTCCTATTCAGTAATGTGTTGTTGAACGTGTTTCTGTCTTTTAGCACTTGCTTTTATTAAATTATCGAAATCCGCTCATTCTTTTTTAATAATCCTGCTTATAAAAAAACACAAAAACAATGATGTACAATTTCTTGACGAGCTTTATTCCATTATAATATGGTTTTTCATCACAACGTTGGACCAATATATACGCTTCAGCTGTTTAGGTCTTCTTTCATGTGTCGAGTCCTTTGATGACGTGGACGATTCTGAAAATTCTAGTGTTTTGTGACTTCGATTCCTTTTTTTGCCAACTGCTATTCTATTGTTCTTCTGGAGCCCAGTCACACAAAGTAAATTAAATAGAATACTCCCCGTTTTGCCACTGCTTCTATTGTTTTCAATACGTCCCGCAAATGTTCAATTGTCTAGGCCGCTTTTCCCCATTATATGTCTCTCTCCGATTGTAAGTATAAATTTGCTTGCTTGTTGCTATTATTTTCGTTAAAAATTCCTTATTATTTACATGTTCTGTCCATGGAATTTTCAGCGCTCGTCAGTAGAACCACACCACTCTTCGAGGAAATTACTCCTATATAGGTTGAGTACTTTTTTGTTTTCTAATGGTGTTTTCCTATGTCTTTATACAGTGCTTAGCTTCTGGAAGGCGTTGATTCACTTTCTGATTTATGTGTCACATTTTCCATTTTCTGTTACACTACCCAGGTAGTTAGATATCTATACCTACTTGATTTTGACGTTCTTAATGTATATTATATTATAGCCATATTCGGAAATTAAAAATATGTCTCCCTCTATGTACTGACCATATTCAGAAGTTAAAATTTCTCTCTCTCTCTCTCTCTCTCTCTCTCTCTCTCTCTCTCTCTCACACACACACACACACACACACACACACACACACACACACACACACACACATACACACGCGTACACACACATGGGAATAAAAAATGTTTCCTCATTGTACTGACTGTATTCGGGAATTAACACTATGTTGAGCTCACAGCAACTAATTGTTTACACACCATTAGGAATAGCACAATTAAATCCTTGAAAATGGCTAATAGATTAACCGAAATCATGCGTAAGAAACAATCGCTTGGACAGTTTCTACGCACTAAATACCCTTTCCTAAAAAAGCAATCTCTTGTTCGCACAAAATATTTACAATTTTTTTAAAAAAGAAACATGTATTAGAAAGAGGTTTCTATGCAAGCATATACGCACATACTTATATATATGTGTGTGTGTGTGTGTGTGTGTGTGTGTGTGTGTGTGTGTGTGTGTGTGTGTGTGTGTTGAGATCCTCCAAAGTTTGTCGGATTAGGAAACTTGATTTTGCAGGATTAATGATTTTTACTGATAAAATGAGCTCAAATAAATCCGCATTCAGTCAAAAACCCTTGACCTAACATTCAATCATAATAATTCTTTACTTTCTTTCTCTGGTTTAGCCTTGTTTCCTATAATCGATAACAAGCTGTTGAATACACTTTGCACAGTCGCTGATCTGTTTTAAAAGCCGTTAAGAGGGGTAAAGTGAGAAATATCAAAGTAAAAATCAAGCAAAGTTTACAGGTCATCTCTAAAATATGTGCCTGACACAGAATTTTGCGAATCACAAAAATTTTCTAGCCAATCGAAAAAAAGCCAGGCAATAAATGGTCTACCAGGGCAAAGTAGACGTATAGAAAGATTCTTCTTCAGGAATTTTTTTAAAGTTCGCAAGAAACAAGAATTTTGTTGGGATTGAGGGTATTCTTTTATGTGCGTTGTGATGCAGTGGATATCGGCTCGGAACGAGAAATCGGGGAGCCGAGTTCGAATTCCAGTTGAATTCCTTGCATTCACTTACGCGTAAATACCCTTGGGAAAGGTATAAATCCACCTCTTCTTTCCAGTTATTGGTTAAATAACAAGACAGATTGGGTTTTATAGCCTTGGCTGGCAACTAGTCTACCGCAGAACGCAATGGCAACCTACTGCGGGATAATGTTCTGCCCAGTCAGTCATGTCTCTAAAGAGACATGATTGCCAAAGCGTGTATCACTAACTGACTGACTCTTCAGGACGTAGGCGGTCATGGCTCTCCCTGTCTCCCTGTCCCTTGTAGCTCTTGATGAACTTTATCTTGTTATTTCTCCCAAACCCTACTCTGCCATCCATTTAATCAAGCCCATCAAGTATGTCACGTGCTCTTTTCTTATTCTCTATCTTCCCTGTGAGTATCAGGTTCCTCAAGCTCTTCTTCCTCATTACAAGTCCCAGAAATTTCAACGGTCTCTTCCTAATGTTAAATATAAGTTTCCTTCTTGTATCCATTCTCCCTAAAACCTCGTCGTTGTTCATGTTTCGGTCCATGGTACCCTCAGTATCCTTCTGTAGAACTACATTTATGTCCCTTCGAGTTTCTCCTTCATCTTTGAAGAGATCGTCCAGTATTATCAAGCAAAAATGACGTCGGAATTAGACGTTAAAAGTTTTCTGACGTAACTGAGTTGATGCTGCCTTTTGTTTTAAATTATCTCACGTTGGAATAGTAGTTTTGTACAGAAATGAGTTTAAATCTTAAGCTGAGTGTTCCTGTATTCTTAACGTTTCGATGTAAAATTTTAACCAGTGTTTGTTGCATTTCTTTCCTATTTTCATTATTTCAAACCTTAATTTTAGTAAATACCCGTGTTTAAGTAAACACCCCGTTTTATTTTAAAATAGCTTATTTCGTTTATCGGTTTGCTAACTCGAGAAAACTTATTAAAGAAAGTGTGCCCTTCACAGGATTCAAACCTGTGACCGCCTATGCAGAAGAAACTACCATCTGATCTGGCGTGCTTCAACCACTCAGCTATGAAGACCTTCATAATTATGCAAGGTTCTATTTGTCTTTAGAATGACGTGACGTGGCTTCCCTCTGTCTTTTCTACAAACATTTTCATGAGAACTGCTCTGACAAGCTATTTCCCTTGATACTCCGATCACATAGATTAAAGCGTGCTGCTAGGTTGGCGTACAGGTCCTGTTGAAATAGGTAAATGTAACTGCAACTTCTACTCAGTATTTTTCTTGCACTTTCCGCCTGGAGAACTCTCTTCCATTTATTCGCTTCCCAGATAGATACAATCTTCCAAAAGATTAAGTGAGACATCAACTACCATCTTCTATCTTCTTGAATCCCATTTATCTTTTATCCTTTCCTCAAAATCTCCTGTACCCAGTCTTTTCTGTCACAGTAATCTCCTACGCACTAGTAACTGTCCCCGCCTTGCTTAGGAGGAAGTAATAATAATAACAAAAGAGAGAGAGAGAGAGAGAGAGAGAGAGATGTGCGTTGTGGTGCAGTTAATATCCGCTCGGAACGATAACTCGGAGAGCCGAGTTCGAATTCCAGTTGAATTCGTTGCATTCACTTACGCGCAAATACCCTTGGAAAAGGTATTAATCCGTCTATTCCCTCCAGTTATGGGTTAAATAACAGGACAGATTGGGTTTTATAGCCTTGGCTGGCAACCACTCTGCAGCAGAAAGCAATGGCAACCTACTGCAGGATAATGTTCTGCCCAGTCAGTCATGTCTCGAAAGAGATATGATCGCCCAAGCGTGTATCACGTATGGAATTTAACTGACTGAATAAAAAAAAAACACTCATTCGTTCAGATTCGCTCGAATGTCATATCTGTTTAGTTTCGTATTCGGTCTTTTTTAATCTAACATATTTTTATTATTTCAAGGGTTATTTTGAGTGGATTTGAGTGGACGCTCCGTTTTATTTAGATTAAATAGATTAAATAGATTAATAGATTAAATACTTTAATCTATTAATTTTTAAGAAATTGATTTTCACCGATCTAAATAAAACTGACTCCATTGATGAAATTGCTATAATCTGAAAAAAGGGCACTTTGACGCGGTTCGAAAGTTAACAAGTTTATCTCACTAGATCAATTAAATATGGTTCTACAGAAGGATGCTGCGGATATCATGGATCGAACATGTGAGCAATGATGAGATTTTGGAAAGGATGGAAACGAAAAGGAAATTAATACTGAGCATCAGGAAGAGACAGATAACGATTCTGGAACATGCAAAGAGAAAGGTGAGCTTGGGGAACCTGATACTAACAGGCCAGATAAAGGGAAAAAGAGATAGGGGAAAGCAACGGATAACATATTTGAAGGGCCTGATTAGGTGGATAACAGAATGAGGGTTGTTTGGTGTAACAGGAGAAAGCGTGCTAAGAGCCACCAGGTGTAGTGAGACATGGAAAGCCATGATCACCTAAGTCCTGAAAGAACATGGCACATAGAAGAAAAAAAAGTGAGCTCGATCCTCACTAGGTGCTCAACACTTACAGCCTTGTGCCACATCTAAGCTATACTTAGTAAATTGCTATTAAAAGGGTATTTTGGCGTCGTGTAATAATTAGATAGCTTGGCTGGCTAGATAAATTACGACTGGATAGTGAATGCGATCATCAGTAAGTGCTCCATACATGCGGTCTTGTGCCACATTTAAGCTACGCTTAGTAAATCGTTATTAATCTGAAGAAATTCTTTTTTAGAAGTATTTATGTGTGTTGTGGCGCAGTAGATATCGGCTCGGAACGAGAAATCGGGGAACCGAGTTCGAATTCTAGTTGAATCCATTGTATTCACTTACGCGCAAATACCCTTGGGAAAGGTATTAATCCGTCTCTTCCTTCCAGTTATGGGTTAAATAACAGGACAGATTGGGTTCTATAGCCGTGGTCGGCAACCAGTCTACCGCAGAAAGCAATGGCAAACTACTGCGGGATAATCTTCTGCCCAGTCAGTCATGTCTCTTTCGAGACATGATCGCCCAAGCGTGTATCGCGCATGGCACTTAACTGACTGACAGGTAGACTTACAAAGAGATGTGTTCATATGATAGATCTTAGCAACATCAGCGTAGGGTTATTTTTTTCTTTTCTTTTTATTTATTAAATCGAGAACGTTCATCTAAAAAGATAAAGCATTTCCTTGAGGTAAAGACTTCAAGGAAATGCTTTCCGACTTCTCTTTGGCATATCGTAATTAAAAGGATCAAAACTCTTGTACATTTATTAAAAACAAACTTATTTAATTCAGTGTTTGACCGCGAAGAAAGAGAATATGAAGATAAGGAGACAATTTCTGCCTTTGGCATATCAGAATTGCAAGGTTCGCAACTCTTCTTTTCTGGAACAATTTTTAAGTATAACTTATATATATATATATATACTAGCAGTATAGCCCGGCGTTGCTCGGGTATAATGAAAGCTTTAAAACTAATCCATGGTCCTGGAGCTCAGACTCTTTGGACGTTGGCACGAAAAACTAAAAAGCAATAGTTGTTTCCAGTTAAAACGAAACCATGGACTGAAAGAAAAATGAATGGATGTAAGTCACATTTTGATTTCCTGGTATCGATATTAAATAAGTTTTTTTCGTCGTAAACTGAATTTTGAAGGCTAAATAAGTCCTCTGAGTAAATGGTATCATGGCTGAGACTAAGAACTACAAAGATACCTACTTAGAGCCAAACCCGAAGCAAAAACTGAAAAAATACAGACATACAGGCAGAGAAACAAACATACACAAACATCTTGCCTTTTATATATATATATATATTATCGATTTTCTGCACTATTGTAAGAACTGCAACCTTGAAACTTCTGAATTTCGTTTTTTATGTACTTGTCTATGAGTGTATCAAATTTGATTAAAATCGGACCACGGCTTCTATAACCCGATTTTTTCGATTATTGATTTTCGATATTTATCGGGGTTACCTCGACACAAAACCTACCTAAGGACACTCGCAGACGCTTATAGTACAACTGTGTAAATTTTCAAGAAAATCGGTTCAGCCGTTTCGGAGTCTATAGGTAACGGACACACACACACAGAGACACACAAAGACAAAGTTCCATTTATAAATAAGTTTATATATATATATATATATATATATATATATATAGGAAAGAATATTAATAAAAGTTTTGAATTTAAAAGTGTACTTTTTTGGGACAGTGTTTGTTTATTTTTATTATTGTATTTTATATTTCAGACCGCCCTCGGTCCTTCATCAGAAACGAGTGATTTTTAAATTTAAAAATCACTTTTTAAATTTAAAAAGTGATTTTTAAATTTAAAAATCACTCGGTCTGAAATATAAAATACACTAATAAAATAAACAAACACTGTCCAAAAGAAGTACATTTTTAAATTCAAAACTTTTTATTAATATTCTTTCCTACATATATTAAGACAGTATACGTGGATCATCACTATGTTATATATATATATATATATATATATAGTGTGATCACGTGAATAACTGAAATCACATTTAGCGAATACTCCTTTCGTTTTCTGTTGCATCTGCTAGACTCGTTTCTTCTGGAAAATGCCCGAATGAAAATTAACACTTTTAATATTTCTTGTAAGACTATTTCCCACAGTAAGTTTTCATTACTTTCTATGACGAAGACTATACAATACAGTCTTTCCTGCTACTTAGGGGTAGAAGTGATGGATTCATGTTTTTCTAAGGGTACTTTGGCGTAAGTGAATGTATCGAACTCGACTGGAATGCGAACTCGTCCCTCTGATTTCTCATTTCGAGCTGTTATCCTTTGCACCTCACTACACTACACTACACTCAGACAGTCAGTTAAGTGCCATACGTGAAACACGCTTGGGCGATCATGTCTCTTTCGAGACATGATTCACTGGACAGAAAATTATCCCGCAGTAGGTTGCCATTGCTTTCTGCGGTAAATTGTTTGCCAGCCAAGGCTATAGAACCCAATCTGTCCTGCTATTTAACCCATAACTGGAGGGAAGAGACAGATTAATACCTTTGCCAAGGGTATTTGTGTGTAAGTGAACGCAATGGATTCAACTGGAATTCGAACTCGGCTCCCCGATTTCTCATTCCGAGCCGATATCTACTGCACCACAACGCACATCCTACACTACACTACACTACACAACGATAATTCATCCCACAAATTAAGCTAAGAAATTCATATAGAAAATAACTTGTTTTCTGGATTGTGGATGTACTAGTATTAGGTTGTCCCAAAAGTTCGGAAACACTTGCGAAATGGGTATATCTGGTCCAGCACAATCGAGACAAGCGATGGGTTCAGAAAGGTCAAGAGACACTGTCGGCTCTAAAACATGATCGATTCGGCAAGAAAGTCATGTTGTGCGTTTGATGGAACTTTGAAGGAATCGTGCATTTTAGTTGGTTCCGAATGGTCGTGCCATCAGTGCCGAACTTTACTGTCAGCAACATGAGCGGGTCTACGAAAAGTTGAAGCAAAAGTACCCGGCTCTGATCAACCGAAAGCGCGCTTTGATGCAGCAAGACAATGCCAAGCCACACACCGCCAGGAAGACCAAAGACAAGTTTGAAGAGCTGGACGACGTTGAGGTTCTGCCACATCCAGCTTACAGTCCTGACTGTGCTCCATCAGATTACGGCCTTTGCAACACTTTCTGAAGGGCCGCCGATTCATCTCGTTTGATGAAGTCGAGGAAGCGTGTCAAGAATTCTTTGATTCGAAGCCGGCTGAATGGTACTTTGACCAGATCCGAAAGCTTGCAGATCGATGGCAGAAAATCTTGGAAAATGATGGTCTTTATTTTGAGCAATAATTTTTGTTGTTTTTGCGAGTAAAATTTCAATTTTTTGCAAGTGTTTTCTGGTAACGTTAGATTACTCGGCGAGTAAAATTTCAATTTTTTGCAAGTGTTTACGAACTTTTGGGACAACCTAATAATATGACTGCGTAAAAAGTAGAATCGGTGTGCCGAGTTTATATACCGACAGAGAGAGTGAAAAGCATACATCTCTGCTTACTACTTCCACAAACTATGAGTCAAACAGCAGGGTAACCAACAGAAAAAGAGGAAAACCATTTACGGCGCTCTTTTTAACCGCATGCCCCACCGGAGAAAAGATAGAAGCCTGATTTCTCATCGCTTTCTCAATGGACTAGAATTCAGAATTGTTCTTGTCGTGAACTCACTACCGCTCAATATTTGACCAAGAGTCGATAGGGGAAACAATGGATTCAAGAGAATAAGTGCAAAGTAAATGCAGCAGACGAGGCTGAAATTTGAACTCGGCTCGCCGATTACACTTTCAGTGCCGATTGCTGTTATTTTGCCCGCACATCCTTAGGATGTCCTGACGTCGATTTAGTAGTAGACTATTAGGTTTTAAGTTCTTACAATAGATATGTAACCATTTATACATGAGAAGCGCTCACAGCTTTCCTAAAGCTGTGCTTATTTTTAATTGCCTGGAAATAAAAACCCACGGTCATCACAACCAATCATTGATATTTAGGGCAATTCACAGATAATAAAGAAAAGTACGTTGTGGTGCTGCGGATATCGACTCGGAACGACAAATCGGGGAGCTGAGTTCGAATTCCAGTTGAATTCCTTGCATTCGCTTACACACAAATACCCTTGGCAAAGGTATAAATCCGTCTCTTCCCTCCAGTTCTGGGTTAAATAAGAAGACAGATTGGGTCCTATAGCCTTGGCTGGCAACCAGTCTACCGCAGAAAGCAATGGCAACCTACTGCGGGATAATCTTCTGCCCAGTCAGTCATGTCTCTTTCGAGACATGATCGCTCAAAGCGTGTATCACGTATGGCACTTAACTGACTGAATCTATCAAGAGTAATAATCACATACATCCTAAATGCACATGTCATATAAAAATGTCACTCCGAAAATAATTCCTCCTTTTTTATTATGTTGGGCTAAGAGATCAGAGGAAGTGTTGGCAGTAGAAGTTGAACCTTCCCAACAAGAACCCAGAACATTTTAAAACCTTGTTAAAGAAAGTTGCTGTATAGGAATTTCCCGGGCGTGTGTGGGTTTGTGCTTGGTCAAGGGGTGGAACAAAGAACAAAAAGCCCATATGCTTGAATAAGACTGGTGAAACAGCTTTTATTCTGTTCAAAAGGGGAGTTCAAACGTACTAATTTAAGTGGGGTTTTCCCAGTTGACAATGTTCTAGAGTGTAGTAATTTTTTTTTTTTTTTTTTTTTTTGAGAGAGAGAGAGATTCTTCTGCTGATTCCCAAGGGAGGAACCAGGAATCTAAGTATGAATCTGCTAGGACGG
The DNA here is from genome assembly GCA_037127315.1 of Ascarosepion bandense. Taxonomy (NCBI): domain Eukaryota; kingdom Metazoa; phylum Mollusca; class Cephalopoda; order Sepiida; family Sepiidae; genus Ascarosepion; species Ascarosepion bandense. The sequence goes on along the minus strand of JBBBDQ010000131.1, from coordinate 725,776 downwards.
TCTTCGGTTATGTGCAGGTTACTTTAGTGAGTGTTTTGAAGAGAGAATTTGGAATGAACAAAACAAGTTCTAGATTTTAAAATTCAAATGCTAAGCACTGACTCATTGATTTTGTTAGAAATAAACGAATTTTCTCGAATTTACAAACTTTGCTTAGCACACACGCAAAAGCGAATCCAAAAACAAAACCCGTGAAATTTCACACCTCGATGCGAAATGTTTTTTGACCAATAGAAAACTAGGAAACATCTAAAAACAACAACAACAAAAAAATCAAATAATCTTTAATTATCAGAAACAAATTCTTTTTACAGACCCTTTTCGTGAGCCGACGCGAACTTTGTTTATCGTCTAATGGAAAGGTCAGAATCACATCCGGTAGTGAATTCTCAAATGACCTTTTCGAGTCCCACAAACGAAATAAAAGACGAGCAAAACTGACTGTCGCCAGAGAGAAAAGAAGACGAGCATAATTAACATGTACCCTTGACAAACGTCAAGCAATCGTTATTATTATTATTATTATTATTATTATTATTATTATTATTATTATTATCTTTCTCTCTCACCTCCTTATTCTCACGGTTCACCCGTCTGCTTTTCTTATACTTGATAACCGGGCAGAATCCTTTAAGACTGAGCGAATACTTTTGAATTTTGTTTCTTGTTAGCGAAAGTGCATAGACATTGGTTTTGAATCTGTGTAAAAATAATGCTTTGGTAGCTGACAACTGGCATTATCCAGCGGTGTTCTGTTCCCTGTGTATTCACCCAAGTCCTCCCCACTGAGACGGTATGTGGCATAAGGCAATTTTTTTTTAGGTGGGATATCCGTTCGGGCAAAAATTGCCTGTAGCCACCTAAAGCTAGATCAGGTCTTCTCTTCTTGTTTCCTGTGTCTGTTTTGGGTTGGGCCTTTGGTGGAAATAAATAAGAAGAGACATTACTTTCGAAACAGCCCTCGTAGTTTCTTCTTCTTCCGATCTCAAGTGGAACCATTACATTGAGTCAATAGCTAAATCCACTGCTAGGAAGGTTGGATCACTGTGTCAGGCCAGGATGTTTTTTCTGCCTGAATCCATCTTGCACATATACAAATCAACCTATCCGTCCATGCATGGAATACTGTTGTCATATATGGTCAGGCGCCCTCGCTGTTCATTTCAGTGTTCTTGTCAGGCTCCAAAGGAGAATCAGTAATGGGATAGGTACCGACTTGGCGGCTCGACTCTAGCCGCTTTCTCACCCACGGGATGTGGCTTCCCCTCTGTCTGTTCTATAGATATTTTCATGGCTTCTGCTCTAACGAACTTAAGTCACTGGTGTCTCTGCCACAGGAGTTCACTCGTGCAACCAGGCTGGCAACTGGGCCCCACCCATTCACAGTTAGATCAACCAAATGCAGACAAAAATTCCACTCCATCAGCTTATTTTCTCGCACTTCCTGCCTGGTGAACTTTCTTTCATATTCTTGCTTTCTTGATGGCTACAACCTCTGGGAATTTAAATGCAATGTCAACACCCATCTCTTAACCACTTGACTCTAGTTCTTTCTGCATCACCCTGTACATCTTTTACTTTCTCTCTACTTTTGCAACTGTCATAACACCTGTATTCCCATCCTTATCTTTTGCTCTTTTCTCTGACACCCTCTGTAACTGGTTCGTCTTTCTCTTTACTCGGCTCCTATCTAATCTTTTACTCTTATGTAGCCCCCTGCACATCAGTGGCACTACAGCCTTGCTTAGGGTGAAACGATTAAAAAAGAAGTTCTGTTGCATTGGAAAATTAACAAAAAACTCATAATTCATTTTGTCTTTGTTTCACATTTATTCACGTAATAATTAATTCATTTAAATTTCACTCACTTTTTATTGCAGTAAGTGATAATAATAGAATTTAAAATTATGACAATTGTCTATCAAAAACAATCTTGATTGTGGATGTGTAAGTGTCCGTTTTCTTCTGTGTTTTTGGGGGTTTTGTTTGAGTTTTATAGCTGAAAATAGAAATTTCTTTCTTCCGCGTTCAATTTTGTCGCCTTTCTCTTCATAAATATATAATCGATAATCAACTTTTTCCTGAAGTTGTCTCCCTTTATTCCAGTTTGCATAAAAATGATTGTTCATTCCCTCTTTTTATTTATTTTTTATTTTTTTTCAGCTGACGGTTGTTACAAATTAAAAAAGAAACAATTTTGACTCCCTTTGTTTTAACAAAAAAATTCGAACGTCGTTTTTTTAATGGAAATATTTTTTTCATCTTTATTATATTCATAAAAACAACTTTTGACAGCACTAATAACTTTTTAGACTAGTGAAAACAATTTGAATTACAAAAAACATGAATTTTAATGAAAACAGAGAACAATAATAATTAAAAAAAAAACTGGCCTCAAAGCTGCCAAAATTATGGGTTTTTTTACATTCAAAACATTGTCACATGAGTTGTGATTATTACAGATTGATGAAATTGTTTTTTGTGAATTTTATAAAAATGCATATTCTACATACAATGTGTGTTTTTTGTGTTTGCAATGTGTAAAAAAAAAACAGACCCTAAATTTTAAAAATAAAAATAAATATAAACTATAATTTATTTAAAAATGATTCAAATTAAAAAATCATTTTCATTTATAATTATTATTATTATTATTATTCGATCAATTTCAAAGTTTTGTGCAAACTCATAAAATTAAGAATCCAAAATTTTCTGAGTGAAAATATAGAGGGGAAAAACCCTTTTGCACCAATTATTGCAAAACCAAATTTCATTTTGTGCAATTTACAATAATCACATGATTTACACACCTATTATTACAAAAGAAAGTGGTAAATCTAAAATTTATAAAAAAAAAGGAGAAAAATGAAGCTTAGACCTTTCACATCTGCCAGAAACAACAAAATTGTCATTGATTTATCAAAATATTTAGGGAGAATTGTGCTTAAACAGATATCAAATTTTGAACTGAGGATATCTTTTTGTAATGTTATACAAATAACAGGTTTTTCCTTTTTTTTAGATGTAAGTGACAATTACACACAAATTAGGAAATTATGACTACCACAAAAATAGTCAAATTTGCACATTTTGTAACAGAAATTTATCAATGAGTGTTTGTTCACAGTAATCTTAAAATCATTCGTTGAAAGATTTTACTATGTTTTACACAGTTTTTCCATAAATTATTTGCACTAATATCCTCATCTTTGTGCAGGGAGATTCAGTAAAATGATCAATATACTGTAGAGCTTTCTCTGATGTTCATAACTAATTTCATGGCAAAACATTTTTTTTTTAATCGCCAAAAGAAAAACTTTACTTTTTATTAACAATCCAAGGAATAAAAAAAATCCTAGCTTGTAATGGAATAACTTACATTCCTCTTCTCCAATTAGAATACAACCCTGCTTGACTAGTCAGTGAAGCCCAATCTGTATAGACAACAATTTTGGGATAGATGCTATGAGGAAAAGATACTTTCCCAATGAGTGAGTAAAACACAAACCTTTGCAACATGTTGTGTAGGACTTAGGAGTTAAAACAGATTTTTAACATGTGCTAGCTTTCCTTTGGAGGGCCAGAAAGAAAGCTGCAATAGATTTCTACATTCTGTTAGCATCTTCTCTTTATAGGAAACAAAATCTTTATAGGAAACATATCTTTATAGGAAACTGTTAGCATCTTCTCTTTATAGGAAACAAAATCTTCATTTATATTCTTCTTAATTCTCTCTAGTCATCTTCATTTTTATCATTTTTTTTTTTTAATTGTATCACCCCGAGCAAGGCGATAACGTCACTGATATGCCGGGGGCTACATAATAGTGAAAAGATTGGAAAAGAGAAAGCCGGAAACCACATCCTAAACAGGGAACAAGAGATGAGCCTCTTAACCTGTTCAATAGATGTGGGTGGAGTGTGAACCGGGTGATAGTTTAGTCTATCTACTCCAATTGAAAAAAAAAAAAACAAAGTGAGAAGATTGGAAAAGAGAAAGCCAGAAACCACATCCTAAACAGGGAACAAGGGATGAGCCTCTTAACCTGTTCAATAGACGTGGGTGGAGTGTGAACCGGGCGATAGATAGATCTATCTACTCCAATCATGTTATACTTTGTCATCTTCCTACAGTCTCAGATCCAACATGGAGGCCTAAATCAAGAAGGATTCGCTGGAAGATCCTTATCTGGCAACAAAACCCAATAAATATTTGGAGAAATATCTGTTCCAATGTTAGGTACTACTGAAGTAATCCGCATATATTTGATAAACCCAGCACTTTTTTATGTTAATCATAATGCTTCATTAACTATATTCCGTATACTTCTGCAGATTAACCTGGTTTTGATTAGTTCTTATCTCTCTAATTTCACCAAAAGCTATTATTCAGTTTTCTTTAACTGTATATTACTTGAACACCTTTAATGAAAATAGAGAAATAAAACAATTAAAAGAATGAGGATATTAGTTTGAGTAATTTGTGAATGAACAAAAATACTTCATCTCCCAATGTAGGAAAACAATAATATTTCTTTAGTTCGTAAATAATTTCTTTTTTTTAATTTTCTGTTTTCATTTGCAGGACAAAATAAAGGCAGTGATAGAAGTCAAGTATATGTTCACAAATGTGGTCAAGAATGTATTGGTGATAAAGTGAGTGGACACAACAAAAAAACTAACCTCAGGGTCTGTGTATTCAATAAACATGGATATTTACTTTTTATGTTTGTATGCATGTGTGTGCATATGAATGCATTATTTTTTTGTTGTTCAAGTATTTTGACTTCAGAGGTGGGATTTATTTGGAGGATATTGGGCAGTCTTTGTTAAAAACATGGTAAATTTTCGTTGTAAGTCCCGACACTTTTCCCCCTTCAAATTTATCCAAAATAGCATTATTTCTGTGCAAATGTATATGCTGAACTCAAATCAAGTGTTAGTTATTGAAGAAACTTACCTTTTTTCATCTAAATGTCCATAAAAAAAAAACGAACTATATCTTGCACTTTTTCTCTCCCGTAATTCTCACGAAGTCATGTAATTAACTGCAGAATGACGTACTGCGTATGGGAACGATTTTTGGTCGATTTTTCTTCATTTACTGATACTTCCGGTGATGTACTTCCATTAATGAAAGTAATGCGCTATTGTATTTCTACGCTTATTACTCTCATTACCGGAAGTTTCAGTAAAGGAAGAAAATCGACCAAAATACAAAAGAAAATTGCTGCCTACGTAGAACGTCATTCTGCAGTTAATTACATGACTTCCTGAGAGTTACGGGAGAGAAAAACTGCAAGATATAATTCGTTTTTTATGGACATTTATTTAAAAAAAGGTAAATTTCTTCAATAACTAATTGTTGATTTGAGTTCAGCATATACATTTGCACAGAAATAATGCTATTTTGGATAAATTTGAAGGGGGAAAAGCCATCAGCGCCTAAAACGAACATTTACCAAAAATATTTTTTGTTGGACAAGAAGTATATTCATGTGTATTTCTCTATTTTTTTATTAAAGTATTTTGATTTTAAAGACTTGAATCACAGAGTTTTCAATATAAATAGTTTCTGTGGTTGGGAGGTGTGCTTGTCCGTGTGTGTTGGGATATATTTTTCATTCTGTCATTTTGCTTTAGACTTGGAAACGGTCATTTTGGAAGTCCAGAACAGTCTTTGTTATAAATAGCTTGTGTGTATGTGTGTGCCTGAGTGTGCGAGTTGTTGAAATATTTTGCTCCTAGAGCTAGAGGTCATTTAGCAGTGGGGTGCA